>JAHXRV010001651.1:0-118344 GCA_019904355.1 Psilocybe tampanensis | reverse complement strand
TCATTGGTTCTGCCATCACGAAACCACCTAACAGAACAGGTCCCAGTATGACTTTCTGTGAATCACACCAACTTTTAAATAGCAAAAAAAAAAAAATATGCGACTCACTATGGTCTGATAGTATTGAGAACTGACAGGTAGTCTAGAAGACCAAGGAGCGAAGACAGAAAGGAGCCTCAACACCAGACCATCAACCGTGAGCAGAATATAAGCCAGCACAGGGAAGTGGTATACCGAAACCCTGTTACGAACACGACACATATATGGAGAAAGCAATGCAAACATACACCAATGGAAAAATTTACAGCCCCAGGGAAGGCAATATACACCAGGGATATCAACAGAGAGCTTTATCACCGCATCACACACCAGAAGTGCAGGGATATCACTATATAATCCACAGGGATATTGTGGCAATTGAACGACAGATTTCCCTAGCAGCATTTCACAGTGACACCCAAGCAATTCTGGTCAGGCATTGATAACACTCACTTGTGGTACCAAGTGCTGCAGAACAAAACATTAAACAGAAAGACGACAATCCCCAAGGAGGGAAAAAAAGAAGAAGAAGACAAAGAAAGAAAGAGGGGGAAGGGGAGGACAAGGGAGCCGATTAGCCGTCTGACGTGATCCACAACACATAAGATACACTCTTTGGGGTTTTGTTCCTTCTTCCTCTTCAGGGTTTTGATAGATATTAGACACACACCATCACAACGCGAGCATGATCCGCACCAATCGATTTGTGCACCCTAATGGACTGTAGTACAAAGTAACAAAGCATCAGTATAACTAGAACCTTTTTTGTTTTTTTTTTTCAAACATAACACACATTTTGGGTACACAACACTGAAGGTCATCGTCCAACAAATGAGGGTTCAAGAAGGATTTCAAATTTATTTCCGATGATACCAGATCTATATAAGCAAAATTGCATGACAGGAATAGACGATCATATCAAGATCATATGCCCACAAACCAGTGAGGATCATTCTTGGATCAATCAATCATATGGTTAGGGGGCTGGACTTCACTGGATCTTTGATCATACATACCCCTAAATTCACACTGACACTCTCAGGAAATTGTGACGACACGAAAGAGAGCGGATCATGTGCCATCACTCTGTTCGCTCGAAGACTACATCCTATCGTCACCTCATTTTTTGGCTCAGTAGAACTGCAACCTGCCAAAAAAATGTACTAAAATTAACCGGACCAAAACAGAACTTGCAAGGTGGGCCACTGCTCTGCAAGGCAATCTCCGAGCCCTTTTTTAAAAAAAATTATCATGGGAAATAAATCAATACTCGCTAAAAATCAAAATGAAGCTCTCAACTTTCAAGTACATAAATACAACGACACAGTCAAGCAAAGGAAATATATATATATTGCTTGTATAGCTAGAAATGATGGCTCAGTCCAGTTCGGTCCGGCGGTCTCAACTTTCGGCTCGGTCCTCAGTTCAGCCACCGGGCGGCATTCCCGGGCCACTTCATACTGAATCGAACCTTTTCTTACCGTTAAAAAAACCATTTACTGGCTTTCTAAGGATGTGGGTCTTTGAGACTGTAAAACCATAGTATAATTCATTTTTAGACTCAAGTGCAATATATATTATGGGGATCCAGATGAATATTGGATAAAAATATGAAAAGACAATGTTAACTGCATCTATACTACTCCACAACGGCACTTGCATGCACCTACAACTACCGCCCGATTTCCTTCCTGACCTTCACCTCTGTCCCCACTTCCATCCGCATGTCCAGACTCCAAAAGAATGACGATAATGGGTGCTTGAGCGGTGTAGGTTGGGGTATCCAGGCATCACTACAAACAAACGGCGACGGTGGCGCATCTGAGAGAACAACAAGAACGAGCCGCAGTTGCTCGTTCCCATTGTTAAAGAGCAGTGGTGGTGGCGGTGGTCAGAGAACGAGGGTAGGCGATGGTTTTGTGGGCTACAGTTTTGAGACAAACCAATGTGGCTAACTCGGATGTCGACGCGGCATGCCGCGGGTACGTTAGAAAAGACGAAGAACGAGCAAAGGTTGCTCGTTCTCATCGGACTCAGACGTGGATGCCGCGGGTAGGGTCGAAAGAAGGAGCTCGCAGGTGGGCTCGAGGTCATGAACACCAGTGGGCTTGGAACGATGGAGAACGTCGTTTGGACCATGGACATTGTGGATGAGATCGAATGGCAGAGAACGAGCAAATGCATTGCTCATTCTCCTCACAGATGTTGCAGAAAACCTGGAATGTTTGAGAAAGACGAAGCGACGGAGAACGTTTGGTTCTCTGTCGTGGACGTTACAGCTGGGTTTGAAACG
Source organism: Psilocybe tampanensis (assembly GCA_019904355.1). Lineage (NCBI taxonomy): Eukaryota > Fungi > Basidiomycota > Agaricomycetes > Agaricales > Agrocybaceae > Psilocybe > Psilocybe tampanensis. The sequence continues at coordinate 116,012 of JAHXRV010001651.1, read as the reverse complement.
ACAGAGCCAATGTCTGTTCTCTGACGTGGACCGTCGCGTTCTAGGGAGGCTCAAGAGGACGGAGAACGATCAACTGTTGCTCGTTGTTGTCGTGGTAGGCTAGAAAGGACGGAAAACGAGCCCGAAGTTCGTTCTCTACGATGTGGAAAGGCAGTGAGGGTGGTTCTAGGAGGTTGAGATTGATGGGCCAGTGGGATTTGACATGAGCGCCCACGGGGGACGATGTTCTTAACTTACGACGTTCGCTCGTTCTTGACGAGGATCTAGGGTTGATGTCTTCGTATTTGTATCGAATATAGAAAGCACAGAAGTGCTCGATCTAAAGGTAGGCTCATCAACGACAGAGTCAACGACAGACAAAATACAGAGAACGAACGTTATTGTGATCAAGTGACGGTTGGTGCATCCAAAAGACTGAGGCCGAGCTCTTCTGCTTAGCTGGCCCAAGACAAAACGTTGAAGAGGAGGGGGAATGGTGTGACAAAGGGGAGGCCATAGAGCCCGGTGACCTACAAACGAAAGAAAAGAAGAGGACGATCAAAGAAAAAGGAAGGATGTCATTAGAGGCTTACCAATACATGCCTCAACCCCTGCTTTCCGTAGTCCTTGGTTGGTTGGTGTTAATCCAGGGCTAGACTTCCCAGCGTCTGTACGTATCCGAACAGTTCTGGGAGGCGTAGACGATGAGAGCAAAGGAATAAGGATGAAGATATCGTCGACAGTTGGTCGACAGTCGTCGAACGAAACGGAGTTTAAAATAAAAGTCACAGGAAAAGAGTACCCACACAGTGAGAAGCGTAATCACGTGCTGATATCGCCGACTCGATCAATTCGGACGTCCAGTACAACGTGAATGCGCGACCGTACACATATGTCTCGACTCTGGAATGCTAGACAGAGAGCGACCGTGACGGTCGACTTGTCAAGACTCAACTTCGACGCTCATACCAAGCCCAGACAATGTGAACATTACTACCAGAAACTGACTGAAAAAAGCCCACGTCCAAGGGCCTCAAACCGGACACGCAACACAAACGTAAGACATCGGCCCCAAGCAGACATCTAAAACAACGAAGGGAAAGGAGCACGACATGCCGAGCAAGACTCGACTCAGTTATGTAGCACGCCAAAATAATTCTACAATCCAAATTTAATAAGCATACAAGGTACCAAGGGGCATAACCTGTTCCCCTTCAATAGGAAAAACATGATCGTCGAGGAGACTAGCACCGGACTCACCAAACCCACGGCGGCAGTAATAAAAATGATCGTGATGCCACCCATCGACTTCAGCACCCTGCCTAACCACCACAGACTCTTCGACGCTAACCTTTGGCATACCCGGGAAAAACTATCAAAAAAAAAAAAAAAATCAGCACAAATAATCAAGCAAGATACAATATTAAACACCGGATTTCGAGAATGAAAGAAGGCTTCGACTCCGAACTTCAACAAGAATTCATCCGCCACTGACTCGATATACCGATATACATCCACTCGATCCATCCCTATCAGCGCTGTCGGGAGAAATTCTCACCAATCGACCAAGATCAGATGTCATACAAAACGGAAGAAAGAAAAAATATATAGACACCTCTCACCAACGCCTTTTCGACTTCAACGGCCTCGCGGACGAGCTCCAGTATCCTGTCGCCGGTGCATTTCATTCCCAGAAGAGAAAACAGTAAACAGGCACAATCAACGCATGTACCATTGAAGCTAGCAAACACAGCGAGCACGTTGACAAAATCGTGGGCAACCCTACCAATCTCTTCACTCTGCAATACCACCAAAAGGGATGACCCAATAACACTCTTCGTCAGACCATAAACCACGACACACTCGGAGTAGCTGCACTCTTGATCAAGACCATCAGATCCACCAGACCCACAGCCACGGGTCCATCTCGCCATCCATTCGTCTTGTTGCTTGTAATACGACGCAGCCCCGTATATTTCATCGAAACGCTCAACATTCTGTGTACTCCGAAGAAAATAACGCCCGAACGCAAGTAATAGCTCGGCTTGCATCCCAACCCTGAAGGGCTCATGTCATCTCTTGCAAAAAAAGATAAAAAAAAAAAAAAAACACGCACACAAAGATCTCAAATCCGAAGAAGAACTTCGCTTCACATATTTCCGAATCTTTCTGTAAACGACGCAGCAACGGCGACGGGCCAATCTCACGTGGAAGAAGTAACAAAAATGCCATTTCGTACACGTATAGACGATCGTCGGACATACCCGTCCACCGACTTTCTGAGCTACACCGATTGACGTCTTCTTCTGCGTCGACCAACACCCACAGAGAATCCATGAGTTTCTTGTAAAGTTCCCAAATCTTGAAGTCGAGCCGCCAAAGTCAATCGACACGACCCAAGAAAAAGACCACAAACTTACCTCAGGGTACCTCGTACCGGGCATGTAAAAGGCTCTAAGTTTGTCACAGCTAATAACGGACATAGAAGCACAAAGGGGACAGATTCGACGACCACAACCAACACTTAATATAAAGGAAAGACAGTTTCCAAGACAAGAAAGCAAATCCTCGATAAACGGAATCGAGATCTACCAAGCAACTACCAAGACCAAACCAAGACAACCCAGTTTAGGACAAGAAAAACAAAGCCATACAAGTACATACTAAAAAGGAGAGAAAAACACGACCAAAGTCGTCGGGTCTAGATCACGTATTTCACAAGAAAAAACGTGACAAAGAAAAGTCGCAGGGTCTAGACCATGTATTTCCTTTTTGGTCCGGAGACATAGGTGGTAAAAACCTGGACATGGAGTCCAGGCATTACTGCATTGTATTTGCATTGTATGATAGGTTATTCCAAACACAAGAAGTCTACAGACGAGGCGAAGACGTGCTTGGGTTATAAAGATGAAAACTGAGACGATTGTCAAATTAACAGACTATAAAAGCCTCACGCCTTGATGAGTGTTCGGAGCTCTCCTTTCTTCTGGGCTGCTTGGGTATCGTCGTTACCTGCGTAAACCAGTTAGAATAAACATACGTCTTCCTTTTAAGTCAAAGAAAACATGCCTCCGATGTGCTTTGTGCCTGAGACACAACATCATAATGAGTATCATCGAGGTTAAAGGTAATAATGGAATGATTGAGCACTCACTAACGAAGACGTTAGGGACAGTGCGCTGGCCTGTCTTCTCGTAAAGATAAACTTGGATAGCATCTCCATCAGCTCGCTCATCAAGTCTATTTGTTTGTCAACATTGGACCAGGGTTATTGGGATTGGACAAGAAAGCGGACGCACTCGTAAATGGCGGTGGCCTCCTCGGGATACTCAGTTGCGAACAAGGACTTCACCCTCTTGCAGTATGGGCAGTAGGACTTAGAAAAGATGGTAATCTTGTTGGCAGCGATAGCATCCTGTTGGAAAGGGGGTTAAACACACAACATTCATGCGAATGACGTTCAGATAGTGCTGAGACTGACATCGACGAGTTGTTTGACGCTCATTCTGTGCAATTGGGCTGGTGAGGGATTTGAAGATGAGGCCGTTGTGGAGAAAAGAGCAAAAGAGAGGGATGCTGGGAGACGAGAAGAGAAAGCGGAACTCAGTCTAGAAATCATCCTCACTTGTCTACTCTGAGCTCTGTCAGCAGCTCCTCCGTCACGCAGACGTCGCGTTATGCGTTCCCAGACATCACGTGCTTAGACATATGTCTCCGAGTCCGAGCCTCCTCAGAGTCTACCGTCTCCTTCACCGACGTTCGACTTGACCTTCACCTTCAACCACTGAGGGGAGCATTGCTCACGGAACAAAGGTTAGAATCATCTCATATTTCATCATCTTACATCGTACAATGACCCCCATACCTTGTTTTAAATAGACGGCGGTCTGGACTTGAGGCACAATGACCAATGACCATCGGGTCAGTTCCTTTCTACTCTTTTAAGTGCATGGTTCTGAAAAAGATCTCCCTCGTAGAGTTCGTGGATCATAGGTGCTACTTTCGTCGAGAAATCATTAAATTTGCATCCATTGTTCTTCTTGATCACTTTCCAGAATATATTGACAGGTCCTGAGGTATGAAAATGCCCGACTCCTTGTACATCTGACAGTGATGAGCTCCTGGCGATCCGGATCTGTCGACTTTTTTTTTCCTTGGTTCCTCTGTCGAACCGATGATGAACCACCGACCCGAGCTGCAACTCTTTTCTCCACTCAGTATCAGATCTATATTTGTCTAGTACTGGCGACACGACGACTTATATCCGTCCTTGTGAATCAAGAGATCAACCTCTTTCTTCCGTAACTCGCATCTGCAGATTCAGAACACGGGCCATTTTCACACTTCTTAGTCTTGTGGGTGTTTACGTATTTCCGGAGATGTTCCCAAGTTCTAACACATTGTTTCGAGTTCCTTGCGCCCCTTGGAAAGAGTGGACCCTCTAGCGCGTTCAATACGCCAGTCCTCTTCAATGTTCAACGATTCATCTTCACCCTCTCCGCAGTTCCAACCAAACGATATTTTTATCGAAATATTTCTGATAATCTCACATCTCTGGGGGCAAAAGAGACCGGTCTCGGCATCCAAACCCTTATCCGTCGCCATGAACCACGCGTAACACTTGGTCAAACGCTCTTGATATCTATCTAAGTTTTCTGGTCATCACTTTGATCATGCTGCGATCTGCGACCTCTGCAGTGCGTCTCTAGAGCGCTCGCTCTCACCCCCGTTTGGGTGTTCCTTGGAGTGCCATTCATTGACTACTGTATACACATACAGTGCCTCTATCCCGTCATTATCATCTGGTCATCGAACTACCGACGCTCGGGCGGGCGAATGACCTGGAGATTACTCAATAATGACAGAGTCAATACAGCCCGAGCCGACCAAAGGAGCTAGCGACCGATAAGTCAACCCCGTACATCATCATCGTATTGTCTCCCCCCACCGAACCAGTCGCGGAAAGAAGGTTGATACGCGAAATTATATCCTGTGAGTGCGTGTATATGTGTAAATGCGTATCTTCCGGTTCCACGCTGTCACAGACTCGTTCATCACCGTGCTGTTGTCTTGCCACACCAAGTGGTGAATCTATCTATCTGTTATACTGTATCTGCGTCCTTAGCGGCGCGTCCACGTTCGGGGGTGGATCGAGGGTATTCACGAAATCTCCCCCCTCCTCCTTGCTTCCTCTTCTACTATGTCTTCTTGGCCTTTAGCCATGCTTCCGGTTATGAGGGGACAACTTTACGACTCAAACCTTCTAAATGCCAGGACCCATCTAGATCATTCGGAGGTTACTTTCATCCGGCTTCAAGTCGACGCCGCCTCTTCACCAACAAGGAAAGCCGACACGACTAATTGAAGCAAAACCCCTACCTGCTTCGCTCCTTCCAGCTATCTCCATTTTCCGCCAAAAATCTGGAAGTGGCCAACGGAAATGACCTAGACCCAAACTTGAACCACGTCTCCGCCGTTCCAGAAAAGAAAGTAGGGTGCAAACCTCGGCGGGGCTGGCTCTGTTTTCTCGAAGTCTGAAACTGAAACCCTTTTCTTCCTTGTTATGAAGGAAGGAAGAAGCAAAAGGCGATCACTGTCTATCACAAAGCTTGTACCTTCGATGGCCCTAGTTCCTCTGATGGACGGGAATTGCCCCTCATCCATCCTTCATGGTACCCTCTCTGGTTGCATGATATAAACGAGTTCCTTCTGGCATTTTCTCCCTGCCGGTCTAATCAAGATGAAATCCATGCACGAAGCCCAAGCAGGAGTCATGCCCTCTGATGCTATCAAATCTGCTTCGCCAGATCGAAAGGACTCGAGGTGATGAATTTCCCTCTCTGGGTATGCCGCCTGCTTTCCATCCGTCTTTAATGAACGGCCGTCGGGAATGAGATGGGTCGGCCATGTTTGAATGACGGGAGGGCACCCCAAAACCACGTTCTGCCATGGGCTTTGGGCATAACGCAAGGAGTAAAAGCGACCTGGCACACCACTTACACATCGACAGTTCTACTCCCACTCCATCACGACCTTGGAAAGCCTGTCTGGCGTCTTGTAATTTCCGCCATACTAGAGTTGGCAAAAAACCGTTGACGGTGATCAGTTGTTCCTTATCTGACTGCACCCCCTCGAAGTTCACGATAGGAACCCCTCTTCTTTTTTGATATCAACGGGCCCAAGGCCAAATGGGCAGGCGTCTGATTTGGTTTGCTTGTTGGGCTTTTTCGTCACCGTCGCCGTCGCTGTCATCTTCAACTTTCGTGATAGTCTGTCTGTCTGTCTTTGACACCTTTGCAATGTATGTATGACCTGCGGTAATTCAACCTGACACTTGGGGGTGTCAACTAAATTGTATACAGGGTCTACTAGTCAGCGCCTTCAATTCACGAGTTCAAACCCTTGGTATTGCGGGTATAGAATCAAACGGCATCGAAACTTGCTCAAGTGACCTGCATACAAAAACCAGAGCAACAGTAAGGGTGACCGATAAACCCGGGAGCTCCAGGCTCCGGAGTCAAATAATTATACTGTATGTATGTCTGTTCATGTTACCCCGCACGACACACTTCTAAAAGGCGCGCTAGGCTCACTTTTGATGGGTCAATTGAAATCACGACACTTCCAACTGACCGCGACGGTCATGCACTGTGCAGTAGCTGCCTCGAGGCGTTTGACTAGGCTACATAAAACACCGTTGTCTTCGTTCTTATTCTCGGTGGAAATGCCAAAAACGAATAATCGTTAACGAAACACTGGTGCACCACTGCATATTACTACTATCAGCCTCTCTGGGTACGCTACCGCTGATAGAATGTCGCCGCCGCTCGTTGTACTTCTCTGCGGAACCTCAAGTGACTTACCGATGTCTGCAGTGCCAATACCTCTATCCCGGGATTTCCTGACATTTATGACTAACCCTATTACCCTAATCTCTCTTCCTTTCCCTTTCTACTACCCTCCGGGACTTTGTAATAATCTACCCATCCCGCGAAACTGTTCTGTCAAAAAGGTTAATTTATGCATTACGAAAGACGGGATAGATGGAGTCTGGACCTGTGCACAGCATCTCAGTCAGTGTCAAGTCATTCGGTGACTCAGGTGAACGTTATCTTCGGATTAATATCGTCAATCGAGCTGCTATTTTGAGTTCATGATTGATATTTGGATGGCTGGATGGTGGTAAAGCGAGTTTGTCAATGGTGAACCCTTAAGGGCCCTGTTCGTTGTATAACCGGCGGAAGGGGTTAAATCTAAGGCTGTAGTGTCCATACGTAGGGTCGAGGACGACCAACAGTTCAAGACGTTCGAGTTCCGATTTCTACACCGTGCGTCACCGCGTCATTGTCCATGTCATTGGTCTTTTGATACCTGGTCGGATGACAATTTCTTCGATTAACTTGATACCCACAACATGCCTATAGAGACGAGGATAGTAATTTACCAGCTCGTCTTACACACTCCTCTTGGCTCACGAACTGAGTAAAAAGGAACCATGAAACGAGTTCGCCGTCGAGCTATGTGGGGTAATTGGCCCCCCTTCTCAGGACAGCTCATGATTGAAGTGAGACGGCGACGCACTGAGGTTATTTTCACAAGCCTAACTCAGAAGATGCACAGGCGGATGGCATCGATCAAGTCAACTTGTCGTTCAGCATTACTAACTTAGAGCGACCACCAAGCTTGCTCAGAATCGCGGGTGCATTGCCAGCAGAGGCAGAGGGGGGGAATCTTCCATTCACTCGTGGGTGTGATTACCCTATATTCGGGACACATCCACTCACGCTCTCCCATCTCTCACTGCATGTTTAAAATACACATAGAGTACATCATCTTCTTCGTAAGTACGGAAGAATCATCATCAAAAATAAAAACACAAATGTGTCAACGCACCCACAGAAATAGCTAGAAATCAAGTTTTTTCTTGGTTCTGTTTTCACATCGCATTGCCCCAAGTAACTGCAATTTGTCCACCCTTTCCCCGGATTTCCAGCGGAATGACGTTCGATGGTTAATGAAAACCACTAGACCTTCGCCGTTGGATCGGTCAGAAAAGGCTTTACAATGCGATGCGTCGCGCTCGTGCGCTACAACCGACGAAAATTAGCATAAGCACAGAAACTGTCCTAACCGCTTCCCTGGCGTCTGCTCTATTTCCCCGAACGGGTATTACCGAACGGCGCTGAAGAAGGCGGACACCCCCACCCACCAGTGGCATGCATGGCACGACCTGACCAAAAGGTGGAGAGGTTACACCGACTTGGACAGCACACTGTTGATAGACAGACAGGTCTTACCGTCGACCTCCTCGGATTGCTCTAATTTGTCAAATTCTCGCGCATCTGCATATGGATAGACGTGCCCAAGGTTATGTGCACCATGATTCTAAACTTTCTCCAGATCTTGGAGCGCCGATCATGGAGTGGAAGGGCGGCGGCGGCGGCCACAGGAAAATCTTCACCTTTCCTAGCGAGCGCGAGCCATGTAGACGTAAGGCTGATCGTGAACACTTGAAACGGTCCAATCTGATCGTCCCGCAATGTGGTAAAACCACTATGACGGTACGGATTTTGAAAGATTTCTAACTTGCGATGTTCTTTGGATGTTCTCTTAGCTTTTTTTCCAAGCTATTTCCACGGGCCGGCGACCTATGTTTTTCTGATTTCAGTCTCGAAGATCTCATGAAAGTCTCCCGTGAACGTTATCAGAGTATTTATACGGCTGCGCAATTACTCTTCAAGGGAATATTCAACCTTAGATGGCTTTCTAAGAGACACTCGACCAAGCCAAGACCTCATTTCGACGTGGTGAGGCCTTGGTGGATGATTGTGGTGGGTGATGATCAATCTAAAAATAGAACACACTGGCATAATTTCCTACTTCTCAACGTACATGGTACTTCGGCGGTCGGATTTTGAAACAAGTATATCCCAGGGCACTTTACCCACAAGTCATGGATATCTCTCTCGCGCGTTGGTTCTTTTTCTCTAGAGTTGGGAAATCCCTTTCCATTACCGCTGTTACAACGATGATGCGTGAATCAGAATGTACGACACACCAGTTGGCAGATCGGTTCCAAACTTCCAACTGGATAAAACTGCCAGAAGATGTTTTTGTTTTTCAGACGGTTTGTTCTTTTTTACCGCGCACACCCTTCCACAGAATCAGAGCGCGAGAGAGTAACGCCTGAAATTGGCTTCCATTATCCTGCTTTCCGGGTTTAACTCGCGATATCACCAGTCATGCTACCCTCACCAGGTTTACCTAGCGTTGGCCATCGAAACAAAATATCCACAATCAAACGTCTTCTCGTCGGGCGCCATTGGGCATGAGCATGAGCACTTGAGTACGCGAATCCTATGTTCTGATCAGAAAAAACCTATCAGACAGAAAAGATCAAGATAGTAAACATTGGCACCTCGCCGTCTCCTCACCCTCCTCAAGTCTCCCACATCCTGTGTTACTAGTACGTAGATGTACTTCATCATTAATCATTTCTCACTTTCGAACTGGAAGTTCTTGGTGGTGAACCGATTCAAACCCTCTGGCGGTCGGCGGATTTTGAATATGAAATTTAACAAAAAGATGAACCTCGGTCACTGGCATGTTATCAGTCTACATATCATCATGGCCACCGCAGGTGTGCCAGAGCATGTTGAATTTCAAGAACCCGGCAGGACGGCCAAGCACTACTACCAACTCACATCTAGACATTTTAATGAATAACAAAAAAGCATTGGATAACGATAAAGGCACATAGTACATTATCTAATGTAGCCTGAGTCTCCTTACTTTCTTATACGCTATCAGACGTTTAGTAATGCGGATTGAAGTTCACCCCTTCTTACAAACTCCCAACGCACACAAGAACGCTGGTACAAGAACGGCCGAGCGTACGGCAGCGCAGTCTTAAGCGATGTTTTTGTTCGACAACCTCGCTTGCCTGGACTCCGGCTCAGAAGTTAGAACAACTTAACAACTAAGCTACTAGTAATCGCTGTGGGTTTCACTCTCTGAACTCGCATTTCCGGCCCCTCCACCCGACGAATACATACCACTTAGGAACTGGGAAAAAAAAAAACAGCTTTGTCGTCAATGAGATTTCAAATCAAACTGAACACATCTGGGAAGTTTTTCTGAAAAGCCCACCAATAGTCTGACTTGTCGGACTCCAAGCTTGTCAACGGTCTACGTTTCAACGTCAAAAGAGGAGAAACGAAACGGCAATGCCGTCTTACGACTCCTTTGTCTCGATGTAGCCACCCACAACATCATTCGAAATCACAATAGGGCCACCCACAAGATTGTATCCACAAGTAGACAAATCTGCCGCCCAACTGTTGTATTCCGGCTGGAAGTCGGATATTTATAATCCACCACACACAACCATTATGCATCATGCATCATGGCCCACAGTGGTGTTTGCCCACAATCAGCGAGATCTGTAGAGACTTACGAACACCCATCGCATATCGCGCCTAAAAGCGAGTCCTTTTTTGCTATCAGTGACGAAAGGTTTTACGATAGCGTCCATGGCTGGACCTTCTTCTTCATAAAGTCATGCTCTTCTTGTGGGATGTTAGACTCACGTATGCAGATACATTTCCACCCCCAACTTGACGCCATCAAGGGAATGCTCTGGTTCGTTTTACTGGGTCGTTTTGAGTGTTTGCCGATCCTGAGATGAAGAAGGCATGGTTATAATGAAAAAGACACGATGATGGGGGGGTGTAAAAAGCGAGTTTGTTCTTGGCAACATGAAATTGATACAAGGTATGTACTACATGGATGGGTCAAAAAGATCGGACAAGCGAACGGACAACCATTTCGCTAAAGCATGTATCAAGAACGTGCGCGAAGAAACAAAACGACTTCAAAGTTCACCGGCACGATCCGAGTGAAGATATTAAAAGATGGTCCACAAGAAAAAAAAAATCGTCTCGTCAATAGAAAGAATGTCCACATTCTGGCATATTCAAAGAATGGTGGAAGTAAGGTGTCCATGTATGAAGGATATAAAGCAACGGGGAGGGGGGGGGGGATATGTACAATCAAACATGAGAAAATAAGAAAGAACGAGTCCGCATTTTCGGCCTCCTGAAAGGATGAGGGCGCGAAGGTGCTTTTAGAGAACCAGCATGGCCGCACCAGCAACGAAAGCTGCGGCGATTCCAGCTTGCGTATTTCCGATGCGGGAAGAGAGAGCTCCAGAGCTGAAGGGAGTGGTGCCGGCAGTGTTGGCCGAGCCGGTAGCAGATCCAGCGGTGCTGGCTGCTGGGGCAGTGGAAGAAGCAAGAGCCGAAGTCGCACTGACGCTGACGCTGGCCGAAGGTGAGGCGGAGGCGGAGGCTGAGCCGCTCTTGCTTGCGCTCGCGGATCTAGACACAGAAGTTAAATTTTTTTTTTCTTGGGCGAATGGATTTTGGAGAAGACTCACGTGACTGCGGAGGAGGCACGGATAGAGCTCAAGTTCATCGTGGAGACGGAAACGGTGGAAGAAACTGAAGCGGTGCTGGCCCCGATGGAGAAGGATCCACTGGACGCAAAAACGTCGTTGATGTCGCCAATGTTGACAGCTTGGAGGGTATATCCCGAACTTTGAAATCGAGTTTAGGGGAGTCCGGATTCAGACTAGATCCAAAATATTACTCACCCAACGGGAACAACAGGAAGAGTAAGTGTAAGGCTCCCGCTAGCGGGGTCCACGTTGTTAGCGATGGCGAAAGCGTTGTTGAATGCGACATTGATGAGTTCGAACGAAAAGGTGGAGAAGCGATCGCTAATAACAACATGTTCAATGAACGAGCAGAGGAAAGACTAGCGCATGACATACGGGTCACTTTGTTCCACAGTCCACTTAATAGTGATCTGTCCACCTGAAGTTGGGTTCTGGGGAACTTGGAGGGTCAGAGCAGAAACGAGAGGGGTGATTAAAGCGAGCAGGCTAATGTAATTTCAGTGAGTGAAACTGTTTGATAACAAGGAACAAGACAAACCTGAGTTTGCAGAACATTTTGAGAGATCGTGAAGTTGGAGAATTCGTGAATTAGGGACGAAGATGGAGGGAGGAGGATGGTGAGAACGGCGACGAGGACAACCCAGTCCTTGTTAAATTTATAACCTTTCAAAGCAAACATGTGCAATCAATCATGTCAACAACGGATCACGTCACTAAGGCCGAGCTTAATTATAGTCCAGTCCCCTCAGGCCTAGTCATCGACTCATTCCATAGTATTAAAATTCAGCAGCATCCTTTTGGGGTCGTGGTTGTTTTTTCTACATTATCAAAAGAGCTGGGGATAGGTAGGGTATCGTTTTCTATGAGCAGCGAGACAGTGAACTTGAAGAAGAGATTGCCACTATTCGCCCGACGCTTAACGGCGTCCTTCTATGCCGAGAATGTTCAAGAATGTTCGCCAATAATTATAGCCATCTTCGGCATCCAGTTTTACAACGCAGGATTAATATATCTATGCCATCAGAGCATGAGAAAGAGAAGAGAAGCAGCAAAGTTGAACTGACCTCGTCGAAAGGTCGTGTGTCGTTGAAACAACTCTCCCAAACCTCGTTGACCGCTCGTTCTGCGGCAGCTTCATTCGGACACGCTGGATTAGCAGTAACGGACTCGATTGCCCGCCGTCGTACACAGGCCTGATGGTGGCAATAAAAGGCGATGAGAACAACCGTTTCGTATTAATGACGTAACCGAAAATAAATACCTGGTGTTGTTTCGAAAACGAAACGAAACCACGGCGCAGTTCGCGTGTGTAACGACAGTCACCACTCAGGTTATTCGCCCGTATCTTCCGAGGGATTTATTCATCAACACAGTGGTTCAGAGAAACCATAACGAAAGAGACGAACCTCACTGCAAGCATGGTGGCGGAGGTTGCTCCAGTCCACCTTGAACCGGCAATGATCGTACATGTGCATCAGTTCGTGGGCTATCGTGCTTTCCATATGCTGTTCGCTGAAAAAATTTCCAGCGCAAAGAACAACGGCACCTGGATCGGGAGTAAATCCTCCCGACCTTGTCTGGTCACACGGCGCACATAGGATATTGGACGGCGGGACTTCACATCCTGAAAGCTTGAGGTGCTTCAACATGAAGACCACAAGAGGACCTGTTGGAGATTCAAGCATCCATTGGAAGAGGCTCTCAAAGGGCGAAGGGTCTCGGTACGTACTGTAGTTCATAAGGTATTCCTTCTTCTTCTCACAAGCTCGAACGTGGTGCATACGGAGGTCTTGTAGCCGTTCTTCTTCGGTGACACCAAGGCCGGTGACGAGCATGGCCTTTCTCCGCCATCTCTCAAACGCGCTGGTGGGCTGAGAATGGGTATCCTGGCCGGAGGAAAGGTCTTTACCAGAGTCGTTCATCTCAACCCTTATTGAAATTAAATAAATCCCTTTTTTTCGTTCCTTCCCACGCCCTAACATTTCCTAATCAAGCCGAATCTCACTTTCTGTCATCTTTCATCGACCTCCATTATCCCTTTTCACGAGCCCACCAGGACTTACGACATACGAGCCACCATACTGGATACAAACTCTCAATGAAGCACTGTCCTTTTCTCGGAGTTTCTTTTCAAGTTCAGCGAAACGCCCACCATGTTTTTTTTTCTCGATTGACATTCTAGAGAAACCCAAGTGACAGTCGAATTGGTGCGCCACTCGATAGGAGCCTAACTCTTCATAATCAACGGGGATTCTCTTTTGGCTACTCTAGGCGACCATCACACCGCATAGTTCTCTGCTTGAGTCTGACTTTTTTTTCGCTTCTGGGTCTCTGAAATTTAAAGCAAGACTGGATCGCCTTCTTTTCTGATCGAGGCCATGCAATGTGCTTCAAGGATGGACGAGACACGCGAGCATCGGAATACGACTTGTCGCTCGCTGCATTGAAATGGTCTTTGCCTTTACATAACACTCGAGATCTTGACGTTGGCTCATATGTGGAAAGGCAGTCTCCTCATCTTTACGGTTGGCTCGACTTGGTTCTATCAGTCCTCGCTCTTTTCCCCCTTCCATCTCAATAGGAAGATCGTCCCTGACTGAGTGCTCGAACTCGCAAGGTGAGTAGGCCATTCGAACAAACCGCAATTCATATCGCAAATCCTATTGTCCGTTGCGGGATTATATCTCACACTCTTCCGTCAGCGATGTTGGCATTTCGCATGGCATGAACAAAATAGAATGACCTTTTTGTCTCTCAACAAACGTTCTCGAGCGATCATTCTATGGTCTGGAACCCTATCGTACCGCTGTCCCGCTTGATCGACACCCAGAAACTCGGAGAGAACGACTTGCGTTTTTTTTTTCCCATTGCAATCAACTTGGATGGTAAGGATTACCATCCCGAGAGGGTCTTCCATTCTATTTCATCATATTTTTCGTTTTCCTGATTATCTTACTTGGGCCTATCAATTGTCCTTTTTTTAGAAGAAAGAAAAACGTTCAGACTATCTGCAGCTAAAAAATTAGTCCGCCCGACGATCCCTAGCTGACTGGGCCGGCAAAATGACGGCCACCGTTCGGGGCGCGGTGACAGGGCTCATCGATAGCGTCTAGATAAAAGATAATCTCTAACAAGCTAAGTCTCCTACACTCCATCGCATCTGGAGACTGGCGGCGGCGCGGCGCCTACTCTCACACACACAACCGATCTGGTTCATGTCAGGTACGAGCTCGGGACGTCCCCTGCCAACCCAGCTCAATTCCTCAAGATGGACATCTCCATTCATGATCATGATCAACAACCTTACCCATGACGAAGCCACGGAATAGAAATTTTGCTTACGCCGAGGTGTGCCTAATTGCTGTCTATTTTTTTTTTGCCCTGTCTGTCCTCAACTTCATTTTAGGCAAGAAGGCAAGTGAACAAAGGCGTTGTGTGTAAGTAAGTAAGTCTTTTTTTTCTTCTCTCTGTCTGATTTACCCAGCCATCTCCGGCCCTTTCTCCTAGTGTGGACTCTGCGTAGCGTAACTGCGAGAGGTCCAGACTCTAGACTGCCGCCAAAATGTTGCTGTCAGCGAAATGCCCAAACGACCTCACCTTCAAAGTGAAGGGCTCCGCTCTTTTTTTCCCTCCGTCCAATGACAAAGGATTCATGTCTTCCTGTGCTGATGTTACCTTCTTCCAACAAATATTCAGGTTTTTGAATTCAAAACCACTTTTTCCCCGTGTCCCTTGTAACCAATACGCCATTACGCTCGGAGAAATCCGACTCATGGGACAGGTCAATTGAAAAGTAACCGACATCTGATCATGATCATGTCCAGCCCCGGATCCGCAAAATACAGTATAGATGCTGTGCACATGCCCTCCCAGGCCCTCCCCCTGCAGGACGCTGGGCCAGTGATGGGCGGTGAGTACATATGTATGTACTTTTCCTTGTGGTATGTATCTTCCGTGTACCCGTGTGGCTGGGGCGTCTCGACTTTCTCTTGTTCTATTTGATCTAATAAAGAAGAAAAGGAAAAAGACTCCCGCCCGCCGCTCAGATACCAAGCCTCAATGTAGCTTTCTACGGTAGGCTTGAGAATCTATGTAGAAGACTGAATTAAATAAATATGTCATAGAATTTTGGGACGACGACTCATTGTGGTCGGGTCCATCTCTACTTCAAGGAGATATCCTCAACTCCAATGAGACTTCCAAGTCAAATTCGGTACTTACCACCGGGTGAGCTCTGACGCGTTCACCGACGGACAAGCGTGGGGGCCCTCCCCAAATTTAAAAAGTCCAAAAACGAAAGAAGAAAAAAAAAGACGCAATTTATTGCGCTGGCAACTGGCCATGGAGTTTCTGCCAGCGTCACGGACGTCCTGGACGTGCTGTACGCATCCATAACCGCATCAGTGATAGTCGGAGACCCTTGGAGTACCTGTTCTGCCAGTGGTGCCAGTGGTGATGTCAAACCGAAATATGTAAGATCGATCGACTAAAGCTAGCTAAAGCCACAGGAAATCCTAAATCTAAAAAATCACAAGTGACTAGATTGACCTCCCTACATACACGATTGCGCAATCGTCCGCGTCAAGCCCTCGGGTCTCTGACTCTCTGGCTTCCCTGTTGAAGCGGCATTGCTAAAAGCATTTACTGTATGTACTCACCAGCTCGTGTACTACGCTACATCGTTACAATAGACACGAAAACCCAAACGGGCTCGATCAGCCGACCGAAACCCATGGTATGTAAACCGAAACCCATGGTATGTAAGGCCCAGAACGAAACACCTTCCGAAAAACATGCCTTACATACCTCCCGATGATTTGTAACATTTTGTTCAATCCTAACCTATCCTAACATATGTATGCCAATTCGGTTAAGATTCGGTGAGCGCTTGGCATGATGCCGCCATAGGCCTAACTATCTTGTCAGTGCGGTTGGATCGTGTGGATTGACCGTCGTATGCGTCTTGACCGCACTTTGTCCATCGCCTCAATCACCGGGCCCGCGCTATCATTTCAAATTCAAATCATACAGTCGCCTCTAAGCGAATCAGCATGGGGAATACCGTTGTAACATTGACTGGCATTTTCAACTCAACAAATCAAACGCAGGAAATTTTCAGCCGGTGTGTGTAAGTACATCTTTTGTGTCAGTCATTGTCAATATAAATTTATTCGATGTATCCTTTTGGCAGAGTGCGATCCCAACGAACGTTGCACCGTGGCCAACGGGGCGGGGGGAGGGGGCCGCGGTGACAGCAGTGTAAGGAGGTGACCAATTGGCAAGCCACTCGCGTTTTCTGAGCACGCGTACAAATGCGCATCGCGCCATGGGTTCGTTTCGAAACGGCCTCCTTCAAGCTTCACACTTCACACTGGGACAGGTGTCTTTCATCACAAACCTTTTCTTGGCTGGGCGTTCGTGAAGCGCTCCTTCCCTGACACCGCACGGCAACCTGAGTGGAGACTTCCGCGATGTTACTACATAGGCTTTATGTACCATAACGTGTGGCATACAAAGTCGCGCAAGGCCCACAACGCCCTTTCAATATTTATGTACGCAATTCCCTGATCAGCGCTGGGACGGGAAAGAGATTTCAGGATGAAGCGCTGACCTGAGGACAACGATCGGACTCGGATGTCTCCTCGGAGCTCACCGAACTTGACCGTGACATACAAAACAAACCGCTGGATAATCCAAAAGGTAGTCTTACTCCCAACCTAGGAATCACGGTAGGCCCCAAGATGAAAGCAGGCAGGCAGGCAGGGCAGGATCGCCCATCACATGCCGGAGCTCCTGTAATATTATGTACAACAACAACTTGTCCAGTCAAAGTCTTCAAGAATCAATAACTTCAAGTTGCAAGTCAATCAAAGTTATACGGTGACATACCGTCTGATAACAGCCACACATACCCCACACACGTACCCCACACCCCACACCCCACACCCCATGACCAACGACCCCACCCCCACGATTTTTTTGAATGAAAAGAGAACTTTTTACCATGTTGTCGTTTTCTGTCGTGCGTGCGTGGCGGACTTAGGCTATTGAATCGATGAGGAATCTTTCCTATTTCCAGAATCTATATACATAGACATCCCATCCTCCCGAAATCACGCCTTTTAAATTTCCCAAATTCCCACCGTTGTTCAACGTTCAACTGTGAATCCACGGTTCTTTGCGGCTTTTCCTTTTCGCAAGAGATTCAGAATCAGAGAGAGAGAGGACTGTATGATTGTATGTGTGGTATACATAAGGGCCGATAGTGGGTCAGTACATAGGTCAAGCGACCAGAGTTGATATCATCTAAGTATCAGATCTATTTTTAAGCCTATTGCCAGGAAGGAAGGAAGGAAGGAAGGAAAGTACTTATGCGATATGACTACATACATATCATCTCATATGCGATTCGGACTCGGAGTTCTTGGAGTTTTGGTTACGACGGTGATCCAGCGAGGCAGCACTGAGCACCCTTCACGCGGGTATGTAGTAAATCCGATTACTGTATGTATGAGTATGCAAACGGCTACCGGTTCTCCCTTCTATTGGTTCTGGCTTACCCCGCATCCTCCTTACTGTATAAGTATGTAAAAGAAACGCATGTGCCAAGCTCAAGTTCGAACACGCAGAAACACCTTAACTGACAAGTGTTCTTTTCTTTTGAAATCACATACCGAACGCGCGGGAGCCTGAGCCTGAGCCTGCCAAGGCTGCGTACGTTGCGTATTCATTCATTCATTCATTCATTCATTTGAACACAGGCAAGAAGTTCCAAACTCGACTCATTGAACCTGATGTCGAGTAAGCAAGTAAGTACATAATGATAAAGCTGCGGAAAGGGTTTTTTTTTGTTCTGCATAGAAACGTCATCTCCTTCATGATCATGATCATGAACGAGTTTTGAGATTATGATCTACTGTATGTCAATGATCGAAGAAAGGGTCCCAAGGTCTTCGAGAACTGTTCCTTTTTGTTCTTCTATACACATGATAATCATAATCATATAAGTCCATTCGGCCCTTTGGTTTTCGTGAGTGTTTATGTTGTCCTATGTATGTATGCACTTATGAAATTTCGTTGAAAGATCTGGTGATTTCATGAAGTACGCTTTCTCTTCCTTGGACCCTCTCAAGGGTCTGCAGCGAGTCTGAAGTTCTATAAATAGAACCTCATCTCGGGTTTGGGTTTGGTATTTGTCGTAAGGAAGTAGAGTACTTGGGAGCCTAAGGAAAGGGTTCATACTAGTACTAAAAGACGACCAAGTAGTATAGGTAAGCACCCGCCCAGCGCGTTGTTCCCGAGTTTCCATTTGGAGAGAGAGAGAGAGAGTCATGATCAGTGATCACAGCTTCGGGTTTGTCCACACAGGAGCGCGTTTCTGTATAGATGGATTCATAATAAGATGATTGAGTCAGCGTCGGTCGAACGAACGAATCAATTAATCAAATCAGGGGAAGAGGATAATATGGTTCTGGTTCAAGCCCGCTCGCGCACTGCCAGTGACTGTGGCACTAGGCTAGGCTGAAAGGGAGAAAGGAAGAACGATAGATGAATAGATGAATCAGACACATACCTCGGCGAACGCCTTGAGGCCTTCCTAGATAGATAGAGATAGATAAGAGGGCAATGCAAAAATCTCGTCAGCACATTACGAATCACAGAGCAAATTTTATGACAAAAAAAAAGAAAAGAAAAGAGATCTCCCGAACCTTGATATTAGCGCCCTTATACACCTGCTTACTATGCGAGCTCCACGTATGGGTCACCAGCGTCTCGGAGAAGTTGAGTTTCTGGGATAGAAGGAGACCGTGTTTCGTGGATTGGACGGCATCGGGGGAGTTGGCGATGATTTGCCGTGCGATGTCGAGCGCGGTGGGGATGAGTGAGGAGGGTGGTACCACTTTGTTGACGCTGTTTTTCGTGTTTTGGGGGAGGGGGGAAAGAAGGGTTGGTTTTTCGTCAGCGCCCATGCACACACACACACACAGAGAGAGAGAGAGAGAAAGAATAGGTGAAAGTTTAAGTTATAATTGTCTGTCTTTTTTTCGTTATGTTTGTGGCATATCACAGACGTGGAGAGGGTACGATGACACCCATAATGATAGTCTTTATGACAATATAACACAAATAGATATAGAATATAGCACTTACAATCCAAATCGACTATGAGCCTCAGCGGCATCCACCGTCTTTCCTAGGAGAAGCATTTCTGAGGCGAACTGGGAGATTCCATTACGCGTCAGCGTCAGCGGTGCATCAACAAACCGAGCGGAGGTTTGTGGGCACAGCCAGCCTTCCTTACCTGGTGTCCAGCTATCTGAGCTAGCCGTGGTATACCTGTATATGGGGTCCATGAGCAACACGTCTAGAACTCCAAGACTTTAAGGGTGTATACGGCCAAAAAAAAAAAAAAAAGAAAAACACACCTCCCTGAATGGCAACAACACCGCGTTTAACCTCCGGCAGCGCGAACTTGGCTCCCTCACTGGCGACGACGATGTCACAATTGAGCACCATCTCCAACCCTCCACCGTACGCGCCGCCGTTGACGGCCGCGATGATGGGTTTGTTCGACTGTCGACGCGAGATGGACCCGAAGCCGTGCACTGCGGCGATCACGCCCTCTTGTTCGCGGGTGTTTCCTGTTTGTTGGTCGTTGTTCCATCTGTGTAAAAGTGATGTGGATGTGTGGATGTGTGGCGGAGACGAAGAGAAGATCGTGAATAAGATGGTTGTTTTTTTTTTTTTTTTTTAATTATACGAGCCAGACATGAACGTACGCTTTCAAGTCGGCTCCCGCACAGAAAATGCGACCTTGACCAGTCACTATGACAACCCTATAGAATGATATCATCGAAAATTAGTGTGAATGCAGATTATACGGGCGCGTTCGCTCGTTCGCTCAACAAGTTAGTTAGTTACAACCACACACCAAAGCTCCGATTCATCTTCGAACCAATCTAGGATATTCTTCAGATCTTGGGACATGGTGGGTGTCATAGCGTTGAGCGTCTTCGGCCTGTTGAACTTGATGAGCAGCACATGGTTCTCTGGTATGGAGACCTGAACTTCAGTGGAGTGATGAGGGATCTGTAGGTGGGTCATTGTATGTGTGTACGTATAGAGCTTTCGACCTTAGTGTGTGTGTATGTAGAGGATGAGATGGGTTCACGTCCTCCTCCGTTTCTCCACAGTGTGGGGAAATAGGTCGTCCAGCCTCCGGCAATCGGCGTCAATAGAAGCCGGTTCAAATTGATCCCGTCGGCCCCACGACTCCGAACAAAACAAACCAGAACCTACTCCAAAAGCCCAAGCCAAGTATGTATTGGGCAGTGGAGTCGGCTTGGAAGATATCAGAAAAAAAATTTCTGTTGTTAAGTGGAGTAGCAAGGTGGACGAATACGAATACTTGGCAAAATGAGATGGAGGGTTCTGGAGGACCCCGGTTTATACCGGGGGAGCCCTGATCCCAATCCGGACGGAAAACGCTCAAAAATCGCCAAAATGCTAGGTCCGGGTCCGGACGAAAATCGACTTTTTGGCTACACGGCAAGGTGGAGGGTCCGGACGCTAACCACTCTTTCATGGGGCTCTCCAAAAAATTTTCCGCATCCTGGCATGGAGCATTGGTAAACTTGTCGCTGTGTTCAAGTTCAGTGCCTAGTCTGAAGCCCGAAGTTCGAATATCGTACAAGGTAATTTTTTTTTTGCCTTGAAGGCTAAAATTACCTAATCCGGACGTTTTAGTCACCAGTGTCCGGGCGAATTTTGGAAATTTGAGGGTACAGGCTGGGTGCCATCCGGACGAATTTTTGCTTTTTGCGTCCGGACGGAAAGGGCATTTTTGGGATCAGGCCTCGGACGGTATAAACCGGGGTCCTGGTTCTGGTGGACCTCCACCAACATCGTGTATCGTATGTAGACCTGATCATGACTCTGAGTAAGAGAACGGAGTCCGAGGCACAAACCACCGGAACAAAGAATTGCGGGGAAATTAGCCCAGAGCGACGACAGAGAATCAGGAACCCGAGTGACATGTACATACATACGTATGTAGATACAGTCGTCTCTGTCATAACCCATACCTCTCCGTGGACCTCCCAGGGTATGGGGTATTAGAGAGTATGGGTTTTGACAGAGGCATTTTGCCCTTGCAAACGAACTTGGTGGATCGAAAAAAGTATGGACTATTACAGAGTATGGGGTACCTCAGGTATGGGTTATGACAGAGACGACTGTACCAAATCTATCCCTTATCGTCATCGTCATCGCACCTTTTTTTCTTTCTCATGAGTCATCATCCTTAAAAAAACAAAGAAAAAAAGATATACTTCCCCCGAGACGGTTGAGCGGAGCGATTGTCCGTGTACCAATGGTCTAGTGCCATGATGGTCTTTCAGAAACTTCAAAGAGAACGAGATAGATGGGTTAAAGCAAGATAATAGACGCGTTACTATGGCAGTACATATACAAGCAATGGTATGACTTCATTACACTCTTCCTCTTCCATTCTTACAGCGCCATTGCGAAAACAAAGAAACCTCCCCCTCCCCTCCTCCTCCTCCTTCAGATAAATAGCAAACTAACCCGCGTCGACGAGGTAGAGTACGGTGGGTGCCGACGTTGGGGGAATGTTGCAGGAATTAAAAAGTGAGTTTCGGACGGAACAAAACTTGACAGAGTCGAGAGACGATAGCGAGGAGAGAAAAAAAAAACACGAGATAAGCAAAGTGACGAATGATGTGATGTCGAGATGAAGCTGTAATGGAAAAACAAAGGATAGGTTGGATGAATGAATGAATGGTGAGCAAGACGAAAATAAAAAGAAAGAGCAGAAAGGCGCCCAAAAAGAAAAAAAAACTCACAATGAACAGGACAAGGGTGCACGAGAGGGTGTGGTGGCCATCTACCTGAAGGGGCAGTTGGGGGAGTGGGCTCCGCGCCAGCCGCAGTGGCAGCATTGGGGGGAGCTGTGGTTGACGGTCGCGGTCGTCGTTGAAGACTGGGTCGTGGTGGACGCGACGGCGGCGGAGGTAGCAGCGACAGCGGTAGAAGAATGCATCGTTGAGAGAAAGGTTTGTTGGGTTTGGTGAGAGTAGATTTAGCTGGTTAAGCTGCTTGTTGGGAAGAAGGCTTTGGATGAGCAGGGGATGAGGGAAGTGGAGAACGAAAAATGTTGGGCCTTTTATGGAATTTGCGAGATGAGAGATTCCAATCGTCAATTTGAGGACAACTGGGTTG
Organism: Psilocybe tampanensis; assembly: GCA_019904355.1. Lineage (NCBI taxonomy): Eukaryota > Fungi > Basidiomycota > Agaricomycetes > Agaricales > Agrocybaceae > Psilocybe > Psilocybe tampanensis. The sequence goes on along the minus strand of JAHXRV010001651.1, from coordinate 93,334 downwards.
GAAGGAACTTTTGTGGCGTTCGAGGGTCCCGTGAGCTCCGTTCCAGCCGTTGATATGACAAAACAGATTGGGGGGGATTTGTGCAGAGTTCGTTCATGCGCGAATTGAAAAGAGACAAGTCCACAATTTCTCAAATCAGTCGTGATGGGCCCTCTCTCCCGATTTGGTCCATCAATTCACCCTGCGAACAACCGAACCGAGTCGACCGTGTCAAACCAGTCGAACCGACTCACTCTCCCCCTCCCCCTCCTTATGCGGTTAGACCTCCCCTCGCCGATTTCATCTTTTTTAGAATCCCGGTGCTGCGGCCCCGTGCTGCAGACTCTCTAGAGAAAAAAACGCGGGTTGGGTCATAGGAACAGGACACGTTGATGATAATGTTATCCTTGACAAGCTCTTGTTGCCATCCATTGTTCCCCCCCCCAACCCCACGCGATTCTCTGTCCAGTGTCCACCCACCCCCGCGTCTTGGCTAATAGAGAAAAAGAATTATATTTACTTTTTTACGTTACAAAAGTCCCTGGCCTAGATCAGATAACAAATCCTGTCATGTCGATCGTGCAACAAAAAAACAGAAGAAGGCCTACTTTCTCCGAGTTTCGATCTCAAACAAAAAAAATACAGGTTCCCAATGACGCCAGTGCTAATGGGGGAGGGAGGGAGGAGGTCACTGTCAGCATGTTTAGTCCTCTTTGTGCAGGTGGATAGCCTACTCCCAATTAGGTTCAAAACCTTACCAGATTTCCTTTCAGCTTTATTAAAAAAATATTATCCATACATATTCTGAATCCACAGCCTGGCGTTGCGTTGCGTAGGGGCCGACCGACGCCCAGCCCTTTTTTCGACCTTTGTCAATGATGGAGCTTGGAGCTAGCTTGAAACTCAATAGGCATTAGGGCGCAGTTTCCTTTCAAAGACTCAAGAGCAGGGTCAGTCGGGAGATCCACTGCAATGGGTTATAACTCATAACCGTGGGGACGCGCACCACAATTAAGATAAATGGCCATGTCCTCGCTTAATTACACCAGCATCTCTAGAGTCTAGATGTGTATAAACTCCAAAGGAGAAAACAAAGAAAAAGCAGAAAATTTCAAAGCCAAAATTTAAATAGACGCGCCGCGCCGCAAAACGTGATGCAAAACTCAGCTTACTTACTTACATAAAATAAAAGCGTTCCCTGTCAATGCAACTTTGAATGAACCACGAGGAGATTCAGAAAATGAAATAACCGTAGCGTGTTTTTTTGTGAAAGGGTATGATCACACACACATTGAAAAAAAAAGGACCTCGACCTCGCGTGCGTACGCGTGTTGCGCTCGTTTTTCCGGTATGACCGGCAACGTTGGCTTCTTTCTATTCTTTCTTTCTTGTCGGGTTTCGTCGTGGTCTTTGTTTCTGAGGCACATATTGGATGTATGTAATGCCGTATTTCCTCGTTTTGACAGAGCACAGAAGAATCAAGATCGGGCTTTGCGGATTTATCAAAAACAAAACAGCAGACGAACACGCCCATCATCATAAATCATAATATCCCAACCTGAACGCACAAAGGCGACGACGAACCCCCATGTAGACAAGTTCCCTATCAACTTGATGAGGAAACATGGATATGGATATGGATACTTGGGGGAGCTTCGAAAAGTTCATATCGTGAATAGTGACAGATTTCATTGAGAAACCAGAAATAACACATACATACATGTAACATCCCTACAATATCCAGAAACGAACGCGGCAAGGCAGCTCGAGAACACAACCACAACCCATGGCCATCTCCACAAGCTCTTTCATCTATCTAACCGATACGGCCGACCGTTTTATCCTTTTTCTTCGGCGCTTCCTGATACCACTCTGGCACCTCGTGCGCTTTAGGTACACTCTTCTTGCGCAACTCTCTCAGCTCTCTCTCCTCCTCCTCTTCTCTTCGCCTCCTTTCCTCCTCCTTGAGCCGTCGCTGCTCACGCTCCTTCTCCCTCACCATCTCATCATACTTTTGCCGCTCTTTCACCCGCTGATCTGTTTCCCACTTGATGGGCAGCGGCACGGTAGGATGCAGGTTCTCTTTCTTCAGAAGCGCGAGCTTCGCTTCTTGTGCTGCGTGCAGAGCCTTGAAGTCTGGGATGTCGTGATAATGATGATGATGATGATGTTGGTGTTTTCTGTCCCTTTGCGCAGTCGAGCTCGAAGAACGCGAAGACGACTGTGATCGTGAATCGTCCGGTTCGTTCACGCTTTGAGAAGGTTGTATTTGACCTCTCGTACGCGACTCAGAACGCGAACTTGTGCGAAAATGAAATTCCACAGGCCTCGTTGCCTGTTGTTGTTGTTGTAAGGGAATGACCGGAATGTGGAAAGGCTATATTTTTGTTTCCCGTGAAAATCGAACGAAAGAAACAACAAGCCATGATCAGGTGGTGATATTAGAAGTGTGCTTATGAAAAAAGAAGAAAAAAAAGCAAAAGAGATGAAAAGACTCACCGGCTTGTCAGATGTCGACGCAGCGGCAACACCACCTGCAGACGTAGAAAGTTTGCCCTTCCCTTTTCGTGATAAGGAATTCACCGGTACGATCGTAAGATCATCCGTACGTTGCCGAGAATTGCGCAAGTCGTGGCTGCTAGAAGCACTCTGAATCCTAGAAGTCGAGGTTGAAGTCGAGGTAGATTTCGACGACGCTGCTGCTGCCGCATGGGGAACAGGGGCATCGTCGTCGTCATCAATGACATTATTCACATTCCCATCCACGAGACTTCCAAGTTTGAAGGCCGGGGGTGGTGGTGCTCGTCGGATAATCGTACTCCCCCTTCCCAACGCCTTCACCTTTGCTTTGTCAAGTCCTCGTTCACCCGCGATGGGTTTGGCCGCAGGTCTGTTAGGCCTGGAAGGGCCGGGTACAGCAGCTATATCTGATCTGGGGTGCGTTCGCGACGATGCCTGCTGTGCTTGTTTCGGCTTGAGTTTCATATCCGAATCCTTTCCAACTTGCACGACCTCGAAAGCCGCGGCGGCGGCGGTCGACGCGTCGGCCTTTGTTTTCTTCCACTGATGCACTTCAGACGAGACGACGACAGACACCGGTCTCTTGCTAGACGGCCGCAGAGGCGACATCGGCACGCTAGCCGGTGGGGTGAGAGCCTCGAGCGGTGAGCAGGAGCCGTTTGCCTTTTTTCTTGGGGAAAGTTGTGATAATGTCAGAGGCCTGTCGCTGTCATTGATGGGCTCTGGTTGCGCGTAGTCTGTGTGTGTACCTGTCGCGGGCTCCAAAGTCGCACTATCCTGCATAGACTCAGTGGGCACAATTGAATTGGCAAGTCCGTCGGAATTCGACCTGGAAGAAAAACAAACAAAAAAGGGCAAAAAGACACAAACGGATGTCGTAAGCTCAGCGTTTTCACACTATGACAAAGTATAGAATTAAAAAAACGCACCCAAAGGGGTTGATAAGCTTCTGGCCGTACTTTACTAGGCGTGCTGCAACACCGTCACTTTCGCTCATAGAGCACGCACTGGTATCGTTGAGTGATTCTTCATCTCCTTTGAGGTCTTTGGAAAGACTCGTGCGTTCTGACAGTGAGAAAATGGGGTCTGTACTCGGGATGATGGTAGGTATATGCACTGCAGCCTTGTCCGTGGTCTTTGGCTTTGTGATTCCACCTTCGAAAACTCTCTTCTGAAAAAGAAAAATCGCGCACGGAATGTCAATCAGTCACCAACCTCAGGTACGCAGGCGGTCATGAAAGTAATCAGGCTGACATACATGGTTCGTTGACGTTCGTCCTTGTCTGTTCCGCTTTTCTTCACGAGAATGAGGTTTGATTTTCTCAAGAGATGTCTTCCTAAATCCTTTCGGCCTCTGATACAAAGTCGCCGTTACATCGAGTTCCTGGGATACATTTGATGACTGAATGAGTTCATCTTTCGCCAGAAGATCTACCTCCGCCTTGATAGCCTCCAAACGCGCACCGGCGGGTGACCCTTCAATGGACGGAAGGTGGGGTATAGACGGCGTGATCAGTTTCGGCCTCGGTTTAGACCTGCCCTTGCCGTTGGCATTGGTGACTTCAGGAGGCTTCACGCGGCTAGGTGAGGGTGGGTGGAGTGTCGTTTTCGGATATAGCTGATCGGCATCCTGCCTGTCGTACGATAAGGTCGGAAATGAAGAGGGCTCGTCCAGATTCTGGGGCGCCTGTTGTTGTTTCTCGCTCCTTGGCCTGGGTGTGAGTTGACTAAGTGTCAACGGTCCTTTCGTGTTCTTGATTGTTGTAGGTGGTACAGGTGCCAGTGGAGATAGATATGCACCCTGGAAGAAGTCCTGGTCGTTCTCGGCCAAAAGGTTCTCTTCATGTGCGGATAAAGGTATTTGAAAAGAGAAACTGGTATCCGACACGTCGGGGAGATGCCTCAGACTGAGCTCATCACCGCCGGAGTTCGATGGTGGCATTTTTTTTTCAGACAGTGACTGCTCTTTGAGCAAAATAGGAACCTGCAGAGGTGCAGAGGTCGGTGGTGTTAGGTCGAGGTCGATGGACAAGGAGGAAGATAAAGTTCAGGTTCAAGTCTACGCGATGTCGCCACAACGTACAACAATATCACGTGATCGAGTACTCTCTTTCGCCCTGAGCAGTGAGCACAACTTGGCCGTTATCTTCTCCGTTTAAAATCTAGAACCGCCGGCTTCGTGAATACCAGCGAGTATGTACGTGAGCTGAGTCGACTTTGGGCGGTCGACTCCAAATCGACTGTCTTGAGAATCAACTCCGGAGAACTCGTCCGTACTTCCGACGACAAGAACGACACCAATCATGTTGTTATTCAAGGCGCGAGCGGTCTGGAAGTAATACCGATACAGTTCGTCGTTTTTTGACCCATTAGAGCCTTAATTCAAGCTGACCGTTACCCCATTAACAAACAGTTACTCAAAAAGGTTGATCAAAGCACAAGTGAACCCGAAATTGATACAAATCGTCGTCATACTTGAGTTTATAGCCATGGTCCAGGGATCTGATTTGCTTTCTCTACAGTCTGTCTCAAATTACACCTGGGTGGAGCCTCGTATCTATGCAAGGAGGTCTAATTATCCCGCATTCCTTCTCAGCGCTCCAACGAACCGTCAGGTCGATGGCGATAATTACTTACACGACCATGGCGAGAACTTTCTGAGATGGCCGCCAACGCCACTCTAAAAAATTTCTTTCTTCCATCTGGTGTTCCATACCAACTCGACGGTGATCACCACTGTACGCTTTAGCGACGTTCGAGACCACATCTCGAAATTCTCGTCTTCATCATCCAGGCATCAACAGATCTAATCTTAGCGGACCCAGAATGTCAATTAATCCAACAAATTGGACTGATTTAATAACAGGCAAAAGAGTAGCGCTGGTCTATCTGTGAATGGAGCTGCACGTACTGCATGTTCGGGGAATGCCACATCTGTCCTTCTCTTGGCTTTCGCCCTTACCTCTCATCCTGGGATGCCGCATGTCTCGGAATACATTCATGACCACCCCAGTTCTATGCCTCGGCCATCGGCTATCCCTCTCTTGATGGGCTACTACCATGTCTTCGAGGAAGGGTGAGAGGCCCTCAGAACTAGTCGGCTCCCTCCCATATTACCTCCTCATTACTCGTCTTCTGGTCTGGAATCCCAATGATTGCTACGATGCTCTCTAACGAAGAGGGACGACGAAGTCGGGGGTTGGGTGCTTCTGGTACGCTCTACACAGCGCCCAGAGTATCCTCACTCCACCTGGGCTTTTTTCATCGATGCATAAAGATGATGTTCCAAGAAATCTATTGTACCCGTTCTCTGGATTCCCGAGGACGAGCCACCTATCCAAGGCACTAGCTATTCACATTACTCCAAGGACCAAAGAGCATGCAACCCCGCAAGTTGATCTCTACTTAGTTCTTTTCGACCTATCTTATCACGAAGCCCAAGCCAGGCGGGATATTCCGCTATCTCGCCATCCTGGGTCCTGGCGCTCGCATGGAATAAGATGGCGAATGACGACAGAACGCAACCGACCCGACTAGGATGACGACGCTGTTACGCAGTTATCCTTTTCCTTCCTTCTTCCATGGGTCCTGCGTTCTAAATGAAATGCATGGCTCAAGCTTTGTATCCATCACCTCGATGACTCTGGAGTCTGATGGAAGATATCAGCCACTTCTAGATAACGGCTGATAGCTATTATTTAACCTGGCCTAAATACAGGCTACTTTTCAGCACAACAGTGATTCAAGGCTGATGGCATAATAAGCTCCACTCACAGGAGCGCCCGCCCAATCCCCCAATTTCCAATTTCCCTGGGACACAAACTAGGATATCTGTTTTTAAAGACCGGGGGCGGACAATCGCGAAAAGCTACCTAGCCTCCATAGTACGCGCCACCATTATTCTTTGCTTCTTTCAAGGTTGCCAAGGTACAACGTGAGTATACCTGCCGAAAACGCAAGCCAATCTACCCCACAGTTGAAAGGAGAGGGGGGGGGGTGTTAGTAAAAAGGAAGCACACTGGCAACTTCAATTTTTTCAATCCTTATTCGTCGTGGAAATCGTGCCTTGGGGGAAAGGCGCTTCTTCAAGCTTCTCCTCGCTCGCTCGCAATTTCAGCTGGCTGGTTTGCGATGTGATTTCTACACACCTGCCCGAATTTCGAAACCCGTTCGTTCGCTTGCGGTGAGCCCTCAGCCCAGCCCGGTAAGTATCAGGCCACCTGACATCCCCCAGCGAGCGGCCTAAATCCTCCCTCGTCGCTCTCTTTTCTGAGCTTCAATGATAATCCTACGGTTCTCGAGAGAGAGTCTCGAGGTTCCAACTTCCCACTCAGGCTCATCGGCGCCAGATCCTTGGGTAAATATCTTACTTCTTGGCAACACGTCCTGTCAGCGTAGAACGAGAAAGAGCAGTCAGTGAACGACCATGGGATCATGCGATGCAATCGATAACGCATAGATAAAAAGGTCGTGGGTGAATAACCTCTTTCAAGATGCTTGATCATCCATTGTTCAAAAGACTCGTTTCTGCGGAATTGGATTTTCCGTAGAGGCGTTGACAAGCATCCCCATTCTATCCTTGTTTTCATTCATTCGCAGGACCTCATCAATACTAGCGAGACCTGTAGAGACTGAAGTTTCGAGACCACTCAATGTTTTAATATCAACCGGAGCTGCTCTTGAGCTTGAATACGAATCCTCACCCGTGGGTTTGCTCTGGGCTTGATGGACATGTATTATATTTCCTCCTTGTACAGGAAATACGGAAGCGGTGTTTATCTGGTGTTGCGACTGGCATCACTCTATTGCTGTTCGAATTTCAGACTCCGTGGCGTTAACGACCTGCGATGCGGTACGGATCATACGTACCAATCAGAATCACTCGCAGGATGTATACTTTCTTTGTGCTTTCTTGTTTTCGCTGCTCGGATGATATCGAAACGCCATCACGCCTCATGTTCTTGCGATAAGGAAAAAAAAAATCGAAAAACTTCGGGTTTTGGGTTCGGTTCTGCAGGGGGGAAACCCTGTACGATTTTGAATATGTACAGCCGCTCGGTAGCTCTTACGCTTATCTCGTCTGCCTATACAAATCATCGGGAGAAACAGCAAGTAAACTCGGACGCTCGTCCTCGCTCGCCCTACACAATCTGAAGAGGATGCTGATCCTTTTGGCTCACTATAAACTCTGGTAAACGTTCATTCCTGAACTCTTCGAGTCGGAGTTCTTCTAGTAATTTCGCAGACAGGATGGGCAGATAACCCCGTTCGGTATTGCTGTGGCCACCTTGAAAGAACAGGAGTTAAATGATGAGAGTGTAATAATGACATAACTCTTAGGTGAGCACTTACAAAGGATGACGTGCTTGCCTGCAGCCACTGCTGCCAGAACCTCGTGCTGTGGTCACGAAAGTGAGTTTACTTCGCGAGGTCGTGCACGAGAATAGGATTTCATACATGCGACATCTCCCCTGTGAAATATACATCCGCGTCTTTTCCCAACAGCATCGATCCACCAGAACCAGCACAGATGGCGATCGAGCGAACACTCGAAGACCGTGAGCCGGGAGCTGGATATCCAACTTGAACTGCACATCCAAAAAGAGGGGGTTATTCGTGATCAGCACACACATACACACACACGTCAGTTCAAAGATAGTAGGAGAAGAAGAAGAGAAAAACAAACTTTGGGAGAGTTTGAGGAACGACTTTATCCTTTTTTCCAGAACATCCATCCCTATCGCCTCATTCAGCATGACCAGTCGACCTTCTGCTCCTTCACTTTCACCACTCGCAGGGTTCAGCTTCTCACCAACCAGAGCGCGAATTGTGCCGTCACTCTTTCCCTTCATCAAACCTTCTGCCAACCAGTCATTAATCCCTCCCCAGACAGAATCAAGAGAAGTGTGTGGGGAGTACACTGAGATGCCTTGCGCCGCACAGCGTAGAAGCGATCCTTGAAGGGAATTCGAAAGCGTCAGGGATTTGATTCCGCTGAATATCGTTGGATGATAAGCGACTATGACGGAGGCATCCTTCTCTATCGCTTCCTCCAAAACGGCTGGAGTTAAACTGAACAATGTCTCGTTCAGCTCAGTTCGAGACGAAAGGATCGATTAGAGGGTGTCGCACTCAATTGTGAGAAGCACATTCCCAGGTTTTGTTCTCTGGACTGGTGATTCTGTAAAGGTAAAAGATATCTTTAATCCAACAAAGCATAGATAGAGAAGAAGCCATCAGACAGACGAACCGAGCAACAGCCCAACCTGGAAATCGGCAATGGTTAGACGATTGGATGGATGGACGTGGATGTTTCTCTAACATTGTCCCATTTCTCGGCCAGCCTCAGAGGCGCAATGCGTTCCATCGCCTTACACACAGACTTGAGGAGATACGACATCGTTTGAAGGCAGCAAACAATATTCCAAAGTTCGAGGACGTTCAGTGGATGTGTCAACGAGCAGATCACGTCAACCGGGGTACTCCCGGATTTCGGATATTTCCGAAGTGCATCCAAATTTGGTACTTGGGATCGTCGGAGCCTTGGCCTTACCCTCCTCAACGTTCAACATCTCCTCGCAGTATGGTCGAATAATATCATGATCAATACACTCTTATATGAGTTACGAGAAAGCTTCAACTTCAAGTGCCGTAATACCAAAAACGACAGAGCTTTCTCGGGACTGACTTTCTATCACTGCTATAAATGACCCAACATGAGCTTAGTCGAAGCCTGAAGGATGTATCCATTCAGTTCCTTGTCATAAAGCGGCTAATAAACTATTCTCGACACGGGCTGGATTCAGTAAAGTGTATAGTAATTTCAGAAAACTGTCAACATGCTAATAGAGGAATCCATTTTGAGGCGATTCAATTGGATTTAATTCTAGTCATGAACCGTTTCAAATCGAGTTTACCCTTCAACCAAACCGACATGCGTTGTATTCCAAGATCGAGGAGATTAAATGAGTTCCAAGTCTCTAAGCTCCATAAATCTCTCACAAGCGAGAGACAAAAGTACCCACCGTGTAAATGAGGTACACCTCAAGGCACTCGATGAAAAAAAAATGATCAATCTGCCAGTGGTGGACATCTGCTATCAGCCTTCGGTCTCTCGGACTCGCTATGTATATATGTACGTACGGAGAGATTGAAGGTAAACTTTTGAATTCACCCCTGGGGGTGACATCTTGACAGTTGTGGCAATCAGGTTCTCCGTACCCGCAGCTCAAATATCATCCTCCGAGAAGTAGTCTGTCAGCTACCATAGTTGGATGTCTGCACCAGGTAACTTGAACTAAATAGAGTGCCTGGCAGATGGGCCTTATTGTTGACAGCATTGTGAGTGAAGCATGGCCCAAAGACTGCTAAGTATCGGATTTAGTCAGGCAGGGTTTCACGGTAGCCTTCTCAGAACTAACCAGATATACAACTGGTGGCCATCCATCGGCCGGACAGCGTCAGCCCGTCTCAGTTGGAATATTCATAAGAGTATCCAAGACTCCGATCCGCACAGACTCTGTCGGTAGCGGGGATTGACCCAGAACAGCAAAGTGAGGTTCAAGCGAGTGCCTGATCGGCGTGCGATCGCAATGCATCGATTTCAGGCGGACAAAACCAACGCAGCCGATGGACAAATTGTCCGACTGAAGCTGAACCCAAACGCAAAAGTAGCGCCCTCTGAGCGTAAGTGCTCAGGCCCAAGGTCCAGACTAGCGATGGGTTTTCCTATACAGATATTTCAGAGCCACTTTGGCATATTTCGGGGTCGGCGATAACAACAACGTGGATGGCAGTGGGATCTAGAGCCTGCCTCGCACTTAAGTATACGCCAGAACGATTAACAGAGCCTGAGGTCGGCAGGGTCATGCTCGCTAAACAAGTACAATATGACCACCCCCACGGGATGTTGCCAAGTTCCAGAAAAAAAAAAATACAATACAATAAGTACATACGCCAAAGAAACTTTTCTTAGGGTCACGACCCGAGGATAAGGTTCACTAACTCAGTAAAGTAAAGGGGCTCACCGCTTCCCTGGAATAGCCAGTCACCCAAGACAAAATGAATGCGTGCATCTGTACAGAATATGAAAGTAGCTTTGATTGAAGGAAGAAATGTTGCCTGCTCGAGAACGCGAGTTTCGTCTGGATTAGGCGCCGGCGACTGGAGACTGGCACAGTGTGGCGGCGGCGGCAATATAACACGGACCATCCCGAGGTTCAAACCGCCAATCCATCGAAGGTTAATATATCTAAGGCCTAAAGGCTTAACAGTTAAACCTGTGACCCACACAAACCAGCGAGGTGGGTTCGCCTTTTACTGGCTTCAGCGTTAAGATACCCACTCTGATTGTTCATCACATCGAAACACATTAGTACCTGAAGCCAAGTTCCCATGCAAGAACGGGACGGAACATAAATTTACAAGAAACAAAAGAACGGAAGGATTTACAGCATGCTCGAGGCTCTTTTTTCTCTAAAGTATCGATCACCCGATTCCATGTTCACAATTGGAGAACTGACGGTGAGATGTACTCCGAGTGGCCCAACTTGAGCTTGAGTACTTGTCCTTCCTTACGCCGATCCAAAGAGACGATTTTAGTACTTGAACTTCAATGGCATACACCATCTTGGTCTTGGATCATGAGCAAAATGTGAAGAAGTCAACTACAATACTTCCAACAATAGCCTCTCTCGGTTGAAAGTCGTCTGATTCGCGACACACAACACCTTCCCTCAAAACAAAAGAACAAGGGTTTACGGTTCCAGGAAATCACAGCGTTTGAACACAGCTCAGGTTAGACGTCAATGGATGTTCCATCTCCGACGAGTCGCTGTGGCAGACCGACGCAACGAACTGAACTGTACGGGTAGAGGTGGTTCAGGACGGCTGGCAATGACTGGCAGTTAAAATAAAACGCACACCACCAACCCGGCACAACGCACGACAGGAAAAATCAAACGACACAAAGAAAGAGGAAGGATGGCCGACTCCACTCCCCGACGAAGTGGAAGAGAAGGCCGAAGTCGTAGAATGACATGATGAACTTGATATCCGTTCTCCGAAAAAGGTTTGTTTTGTTCTAAACTGCCACAGGCTGGCAAGGGCCCGAGAAAGCAGGACAAAAAAAGCCAAACCACCACTGCGTTGAGTTTTAACATAGACTTGGTAAAAGACAAATTTTGAGTAAGCCTTCTAACGCCAAGAAAACAAAGAAGAAGAAAAAAACAGAAAAAAAAGCAAAGAAGCGAACGAAAAGAAGTACCTTACAATCAGCCTGAGAGTTCTTCCTCGACAAAGCATCATCCTCGGGCGAAATGCCTAAGTAAAAGTGTTCAAGTTTACTTCTTCTTCTTCTTCTTCTTCGTTCCGCATGATGCCTCCTTCAATACGCCGATAATTCGAACCAACATTCCATTCTAGATCTCCGTATACCCCAGAGAGCATATGCCATATGCCGCAATTTTAGAAAACATAGTTTCATAGCCTGAGGTTAGGCCTCTATAGAAAGAAGATTGGGCAAGTTCATTTTTTGCGATCCTATGCTTTTTTTAATTCTGCAGGACTAGACTAGGCACATCAGCGACGCTGCAGATCCGACGAAAGAACTTTTAAACTTACAGTTACTCAACAGGTTATACTGTATCGATCATGATCATGACGCGATGACGGGGGGCGGGGGGACGAAACAGAACCAGCAAATAAACGGCAAACCATTGCTTCGAGAGGGATATATTACGCGATAAGAGCTTTCAAATGTTCGCGTTCAATGTCCAAGGAGTCTTCAGTTGAGATCCCTTCAACAACACAATTTCAGCCCATCCCAATGGAAACAGGGCCGTGAACAGAAACGTATGAAAACCGATCAAAATTTCACGATATATATAAAGAAAAACACAGACTTCTATTTGGTGTAGTAAAAGTTGGACAACACGATCTACCTATCAACCTCACTAAAGTAGAAAAAAAGGGGGTGGGTCATAAGCAAACTGTTTTCAAAAAACAATTCCAAATAAAAGAAAAGTAACGTACCCGAACACGAGATCCTGAGGAAGGAAAGAAGAAAGAGAAAGAGAAAAGTGTTGAGAAAAATATTTGGAAAGGGAAAGGATCGAAAATGACGTACCATCGTGCCGATGATCGCGACCGCATCGGCCAACATATGCTAGAGAAAATAAAAAAAAGTGAATTGTCAGTGACCTCATTCGAAGGGCAAAGGACAAAAATCTCTAACATCTGTATAGACAAGGCGTCAGTGAATTAGAGAATATCAAGGAATGGATGGTAGGATACGCACGTCTCATCATGAAGTCGGAGCCAGCAAGATGGGCAAACCCTGGTGCACGGATACTGCATCTGTATGGCCTATTTGTACCATCACTAAAAAATGCGCATTAAATTGTTTGAAAAGAAATTTTGAGTATCTTCCAAGACTTACGAAACGAGATATACAGCCATCTCTCCTTTGGGAGCTTCAATAGCGCTGTAAGTTTCTCCAGGAGGGACCGAGAAGCCCTCGCTGAAGATCTATAGAGGAAAGGAGAATGTAAATGTAAACAAAGCCAGTGCAGAATAGAAATGAGAATAGTGACTGACTTTGAAGTGGTGAATCAATGATTCCATGCTTTCCTTCATCATAGCACGAGGGGGTGGGACAAGCTTGTGATCATCGACCTTGACGGGGCCGGTTGGCATCTTGTTTAAGCATTGGCTGATGATTCGCAAACTCTCTCGCATCTCCTGGACTCTGCACAGATAACGGTCGTAGCAATCACCGTTTTTCCCAACGGGGATGTCGAACTCGACCTATTAAAAAAAGCGATCAGTTTGCTTGACAAAAGGCACAAAAGAAGGGGAAAACTAACCTCAGCATATTTGTCATAAGGAGCCACCTTACGCAAATCCCAAGCAACACCGCTTCCCCTCAGCATAACACCACTGAAGCTGTAGTCGAGAGCTTGCTTTGCGGTCACTGGCCCAATGCCAATTGTTCTCTCCTTCCAAATACGATTCCCAGTGACGACCTCTTCGATTTCGTCGATTCTGCTGCTGAACTGAGTGGCCCATTTGAAAATATCCTCGAGCAATCCGTGAGGGAGATCGAAAGCAACACCTCCAGGCCTGACATATGCGGCGTGGAGACGAGCACCAGAAACGCGTTCATAGAATTCCATAAGCTTCTCTCGCTCTTCGAAACCCCAAAGGAAAGGAGTGAGACCACCAACGTCCATGACGTGAGTAAGAACGGCCATGAGGTCTGTACAAAAGCAAGTAAGGAAAAGAAAATGGAATTTGCGATGATGTTCTTACGGTTCAAGATGCGGGTAATCTCTCCAAACAAGGTTCGAATCCACTGTGCTCTGTCTGGGACCTGGATGTTGAGCAACTTTTCGACGGCCAAAGAGTAACACAATTCGTTGGTCACTGAGTGCAGAAAAATGAGTGATAATTTGAGGAGGATGCAGAAAGGTTTTGCATACTCATGGACACATAATCCAAACGGTCAAAGTAAGGCAACGCCTGGATGTACGTCTTGTATTCAATCAACTTTTCTGTTCCTCTGTGCAGCAACCCGATATGCTAAGTCGAAAAGTTAGATTGGTGATAAAAGGGTCGACACGGATGACATACGGGATCCGCGCGTAAGATTTCCTCTCCGTTCAATTCCAAAATCATTCGTAGCACACCGTGCGCAGCAGGATGCTGAGGCCTGAACACAGAGCATTAAATTCGACACTTGACAAATGGTTTGTTGGATGTCTTACCCAAAGTTGACTAAAGTCCGTTGAGAATCAACTCAAATGAGAGAGCGTATAAACTACTCACCTGTGAAATGTCTCATTTTCGTATCATCCTCTGGCCCCGCCAAAATGTCATGAGCAGTCATGCCATGGAGATCTTCGACGGTGTGGTAGTCAAATGCGGTCTTCTCGACGGAAGGTTCTGCCTGTCGCCGAACAGTCGTTGTTGATAGGTTGCGCGAGAGCAATCTGGACTTGGACGTAGTCCTTGTGGTGCGCGCCAGCGAGCGAAGCAGGTTGGAGGCCATGGCCGTTGCTGAGGACGTCGATGAGGACCAACAGTAACTTTACAATTGGCTGGACACGGAATTCAGCGGGAGCTGCGTGACAAACGTTCGTGACTTCCTTGTATAGATAATTGTGACTGGACCTCAGTTCGGTGTCACACTCACTCCTGCTCACCGCAGCCAATGTTGACAAAATGTTGAGCCAACTATTAGGGAGACGACCATTAATTTCTCTCTTATTTCTCCTCTTCCTCAGTGTACAGACCGCAAGGGCAGAGGACAAGCCATGTACCCTCCACAATAACGGCAAATTCTACGACTTGAGTCCTCTGAAAGCGCGGTTCGTACTCGGGGTTCTACCGCAATCACACAGGATGTATGAGCACTAACGCTGACGGTGTAGAACAGACTATGAAATCAAGACGCCAACTGGCCAAAAGCTTATGCTGAACGTCTGTCAGAATGTGAAGACAGAGATGCATGGCATTAAAGACGACAGTATCAGCGAGGGCGACGTGGGTGCTTTTATTCGGCGCGGACATGGTGATTTTGTCTTGGGGTGAGTGTTTGTCAAATAGTGCCCATTGGCTATCCTAATTTCTCGTTTATTATCCAGGAAAGTGAACACTACCATCACCATCTTCGACTCCAGACCGCGATTCATTATTTCAGGAGGATCTCGTTGTGGAAATGGGGACATGAGAGCATCCGCTTCCGTTGATTTCGTATGCGACAAGTCCCTATTAGGACCAGGCGTACCTCGCCTTTCCCTGCAGCTTCCCCCAGGAGACGACGATGCTGGTTGCGCGTACGTCATTGAATGGAGATCTCATGTGCGTTGCATCTCTATTATTTGTCTTGAGGAATACCTATTTTTTGACCTTAGTATGCCTGCCCAACTTCGGAAGGTGGCATCTGGAATTTCTTTGCCATTCTGGCTATAATGTTCGTCTTACAAGCCACATTTTACTATTCACGAAGGCACTTACACCTTTTATACCAGATTCCTTTCTGTCCTTCTCGCATATACCATCCTAGGAGTACTTTATAACCGCTACGTCCTCCAACTCAGAGGATTCGACCAGATACCCCAATTTTCTATTGAAAGCATGAGATACCACGGACGGGAAGCCTTGGACTGGCTCAAAGACATCCTAGCCTCCCTCAACATCGGCCAACAAACTTCCTCCGACAACTACAACAGCCTACCATCCGCAGGCGGTCGGACTCCGAATCCATTTAGCCACCAATCCCAAGTTTCTGGAATGGGAAACACAGACACTGTAGAAGAAGGAGCTCCATTCGGTGGCGGAGGTGGTGGATTCGTTCGCCCTCCCATTGGTGTTGGCAAGACGCGCTCTTCTTCGTTCCATCGCCCAGAAACCAACCCAGTCTCCCACCAAACTCAAGTTTTACAAGAGGCCCAATCGTTGTCCTATGCTGCTCCTTCACCCCAACCATCCCAACCAGCACCTTCTAAAACACTGAAGCTAGCACTCGAAACGCGGGAACCAACTAAAGAAGAACTCGAGTTCATGTTGGGAGAAGATGAAGAAGAGGGTGGTGGTGCTCAAGAGCTTGTCGACGTCAAACCTCCACTACCTTCAAACTCAGCTTCGGCTACCTCACCGCGTACCATGCCATCCACTGGACTTGGCTCAACAACTTCGACCAGTCCACAGTCCAACGCGACCACGGCGGCGTCGGCCAGAGGTCGAGACCTGGGCGATGAAGGCGTCATACGGTTATAATGACGTGGGTGGCGATGGTGCTGGTAATGATCATGATGGAGGATTCAACTCATGGACACGACGAGCCCGACCTGGTCCTAACTCGTATGGTATAGCTTTCGATGAATATAATTAATTTATTATTATATGACATGACTCTGATCAGTCAGATCGATTTTTGATTTCGAACTTCTTCCACAGGTTGAATTCTTCAGACTCAAACCAACGAACTCATTGATTACCGGATTCTCCATACTCCCGTATCTGTGACTAACCATGACTTCATCTTCTTCTGCCTCCAGGGTGGAGGATCGTCGGTGAATTTTCCTGACTTCATTTGGAAGGGAACTGCAGGGGAGCACTCAACACAGGACCGAAGAAAACGCAATTACACAAATCAAATGTCCTTCCTCACCAACGAGGTTCGACTCAACTCGAGTTCGGCCAGCTTCGGTCCTACCTGGTCCCACTCTTTTTCTCTAGATTCCCGACAATAAAGCCCGGAAGTGAAGGTGACGAAGGTCCTTGATTGTCGTCCTTTTCTGATTTATTTAGGTACACATCTGATGTACTGATAGATTGGGTTACCTGAACCAATCAGAATCCATGATCAGGTGAGTAAAGCGACCTTCCCTGCCTGCCCGTTTTTCTCCAACCTTGTGTTTAAGGATATGTACACATCAATCCACAATATTTTTTCCCGGACTTCCAACGGCTTCCAGTTCAATGCGGATGCGGACAAGAAAACATACGGATTCTTTACACAGGCCGGTTTCAGTCGGAAATTGTCAAACCTCCAAGTTTTTTTCTTCTCCGTTTGAAGGGACTGTGAAAGTTTTGTGTGGGCAGCTGACTGCTTTAACAAGCCTCAAGTGCTCCAGCGCTCCAGGCCTGCTCCAGTTTTGACTCGAGTAGAGCGTCCGTCCCTCGACTCCACCATATCTTATCTGATCATCTTTTAGATGATAACCATATGCGTTGAAGTGGATCCATCCCATGAGTCGAGTCGAATCAAACCACCCAAGGAACCGGCGAGGAGTTTCCAACTACCGTATGTATATACATACATATCCTCACAGATCTACCTTCGCCTTAACGACAATGACTCGGATGTCGGTATGGATGTACACATACCGAAATGGACCGAGAATGAAAAAAAAAAAGAGAGAGAGTAAACCCATCAGGAAAATTGAAGACCATCCATGGCCAGCCATGTCCTTCTATGGCCACTCGAACGACGACAATACAAGAAAAAAAAATACGGAACGGAACCGAGAGGAAAAAATTTAGCTTTGGAGCCTCGCTTCGCGCTTGATCCATCCATATTAAATGATTGGATGCCATCATTTTATGGATATTAACTCGAATGGGGTATTTTTGCCTATCTCAACGGCATCCATCGGATTCGAATTTTCGAGCGAACCAACTCCGCGTGGGCCAGCCTGAGCCTGCATGCTCACAACCCAGATTTGGGGTATTTCAAACCGAACCTAAAACATACACAACACACTTGAGCTTGAAGATCGATCGTGATTGGAATTAAGGCGAACCGTTCGGTTTTTACGGTACACAGGGATCTTATCCGGGACTATCTTTGGGACCATACAAGTCCAGGGAGGGAGGGCCCATAGCTCATTTACATTGTCCCCTCCGACTCCCCTTTGCCCTAATCTGCGGATGCGGATGCAGTGGACGGCTGCCTTGGTCCTTTGAAGTGTTTGGATTTGGATCCGTGACTCTTGTTTTTATTTTATTTTATTCTTGTGGGACTTGGGCCGACTCAACCGCTGGTCGTCCTGGTCCAGCGTCATGCATCATGGTCCCTCCTGGTCTTGCTCAGAGTCCCCCTCCCCCACTCCTCGGAATCTTCGGACCTCGGTGTCGCTTTCAATTCGCTTTGGATGTTCTCGCCAACGACTCAGCAGATAGGCACCCACACTGTGACATCTCGATGGATAGGTCGCCGCGTAGTCAGTGGCCCATCGATTGTGGCTGACTATCGATGAAATAACCAGATAGGATGGGCATGAGGATACGGATCCACAGGTTTACGAATGAGGATGGATCGATGACGAGTCTCGTATTTCGGACCTTGAGACTATTGCCGCCTGGCTTTCAGGCCCCTCAGCTGAGCCTAAGTCAGTATGTACATAGCTGAGCTCATGATCCAACCCCGTAGAAACAACAAAAGGCACCGACGACGAACCAACCTCTCGGAGTCGACAGGAGAGAGAAGAAGGGACACCGCGTTGAACGTAACTCTGAGGCTCTCAACTGGCATCCCCAGGCTGCACCAGGTGAAGCAAACGTAAGTAAGTACCGACCTCGTCCAAGATCCGACGCGAAGACTCCAAGCTCTCACTTCTACCTACTGTACATATCTACCTCGTCCAGCCAGAACCCCCCCGCCTTATCATCATTTTGTTATGGCATTTCCGAGTCGATGTCGTTTCTTGTGGTCGTCCTTTTGTTATCATGGGTATCCGATCAACATCAGCATGACGTAGTTCGTTTCTAAGTCCCAGTGGGCGCTTGATTTATAATGATTGTCTCCAGACGAATTCGAACCGGCACGGAGATCCCACATCTCACTTGACACACATCATGTCGTGGGTCGGTCCACCCTCCCGAGCCTTAGCTTTAGCCTTTAATGGTCTAAAATCTTCCAATGAATATTGTTATACATATGGGCTAAGTAAGGTGAGTATGTGAGAACTTGATTACCCTTGTCTACCCTTGTGTATCCCTCTCGCTCTCCCACCCTGCACATTTAGCCTTCTTAGAGTGTCATGGGATCCATCATTTGCCAGTGGGACCTCGGGCGCAGATCCACCTCTGGAGTCCGTACGTAGATCCACTACACTACACTAAACACAAGCATGACCACATCAGGCCCGTTCCCCGACTCCACGAGCTTCCACGGGTCGCAGATACGAGTCCGAACTCAATTTATTTGCATTTTAATTTTTTGCGTTGTCAGATAAATGAAATGAATTTATGAACAGCCGATTCAATTCGGTTTCTCGGTACGTACATGCGACTGCGACAGCCACGCGGATATGAACTTGATCATTCCAGATTTAATTTGGACTCAATCGTATTCAAATTTTCAATAACATGAACAGTGAACACGAACCATTTACTTGAGTACGGCTGCAGTTGCAAATAAATTTGTGCAGGTGAACCGAGTTGTTTCCATGCATGTGTCATGCTAGCAGCAGTCTCGACGACGCTCGGGATACTACTCGAGACTCGAGACTCGAACTTGGATCCATATGATGACTACTATTCTCTTCACCCTACTGCACCGTGTAGTACAAGTTCAAACGTTCAAGTTGTACCTGGCGATCATCTCCGAATGACGCAAATTATAAAACTCATGAAATTCGCCCAATATTCCTCTTTCGCTGAGCCTGAGGCCTGAGGGTTGCAAACCATTCATTCAACCGTTTCAAATCCAACCATCCATACATGACATACATGCTACATACAACAACAACAACGACAACGACATATGAATGAATAGAATACACATATTACATATGCATACGAATCATAAACGAAGATTCGGAAAAAAGAAAAGAAAAGAAAAAAGAGATGCAGCAAACAAAGACGAACTACGAACTACCATAAGTCGACTTGTACGTATGTGTATGTATATAGGTAAGCCGATGATCAGATCTATGTATGTAAGGTAACTGGGTACTAGACTAGCAGTGTGTGTGTATGTGTGCGCGTAAAACGTAAAACGTAAACGTTAAAGAAAAGGAAGAAACAGAAACAAAAAGCCAGATAATAAGTAGTAAGTAGATGCTCTCAAAGCAGAGAAAGAAGACTAAGAACAATTTAAACAACGGGAAAGCGTGATGATGATGACGATTGCTGATGCTGGTGCTGATGCGTGTAGAGGACATATCGAGATGAAAGAGAAGGGGAGAAAAAAAGATATAGGATGGGCTCGGGGAGTCGGAGCCAAGGAGGAAAGGAGGAAGAAGGGTATGTGCCGATATGACCGTGTTGGGTTGCGCTGAGTTGGCGTACTCGTCCAACGGATAGACAGAAAAAAGAAAAAGAAAACAAACAAACACAGACAAAGAGATAGAGACAGAGACAGAAAGGAAATTCTAAGAGAAAAAAAAAAACAATTGTGAATGACAGTACGAGAGATGTATTAGAGGAAGAGGAGGAGGGGGGAAGAGTGTCTATGATAACTTTTGCTGATAGAGAGGAAAAAAACAAAACACAAAAACAAAAAAGGTTGGTTGCGTCACGTTTCCGTTTCCCCAGGGGATCATGAGAGAGAAGCAAAGGAAAAAAAGAAATGGATGAATCGTCGTAAGGAGTCCAGCATCTATAAGTGAATGGCGAAAGCTAAAAGAGAAGAAAAAGAGAGAATCGTGATAATGAGGCGAGAAAAATGAAACCCGTGTGAATGTAGTCGAGAGAATGTGCAAAGAAGATAGACGAAGACCAAGAAAAGAGAGACAGAGAGAGAAAAGCGTGATGATCATAAAAAGATAAAGATAATCAGACAGAAAAGAAAAGCGAGACTGGTTGATACATGGGTTGGAGGCGAAAGAAAAAGAAAAAAACGGACGACGATAGGAGTAGAAAAAAAAGGAAACGGAAGTAAAGAAACGAGGAACCGGCGTTGGACGACTGCCCGCCAGATCGTGAGTCCATCTAGAGTCCTCGAACGACCTCACCTGCCAGAGCGAAGTCAAAGGCCAATACCCAACGATGTCGGTGTCGACCCCGATCACCGAGAAAAAAAAGTGCCATGGCACAAACCATAGATTCGTGATCATGAGCCGCACCCCTCAGCTCATCAGAGGCCTCCAACGACCTGCTGCAACAGCAAATACGAGATCCCATCACACAAATTATTCACCTTCTCCACTGTCAACTTGAACTGGATCTTATCCCCAAACTGCATCAGCGGCACACGGTACTCCTCCAGCTGCTTCACCAAATCGCACAGCGACGCCGATTCGACAGGTCGGCCCGTCCCCTGATCCACTTCCCAGCTGATCGTGACCGGATCCCACATGAGGGACTGCAACCCGAGGGTGTGTTGGATGTGGGTAAGTGGGCGGGTCATCAGTTCCTTGAGCCCACAGTCGAACATGTGTCGGAGAATATCGAGGATCGCGCTGTACGTCACGTTGTGGGAGATCCAGTCCCGGACGTTGGTGTTGCTGAGGAACGCATGGATGACTTCAAGGAGGAGAGACGACGCGAGAAGTTTCGGCACCGAAGGATGCAAGAAGCTCTTCGTCTCACCGTCATCACCATCCTCCTTCTCCCGCTGCAACCAACCACAGAGGATACGTAGCGTGTGCACAAAGGCGTTTTCAAACCGGCTGTTCTGGTCCGCCTTGGAGATGATATACTTGATATAGGCCTGACGGAGTTGATGGTTGTGGTTCAGTTTCCCGCTCGCGGTCTTCCCAGCGAAGCCTGCTTCTACAGCGTCGATGTACATGTGGTCGAAGCTACTCAGAGCCTCAAAGATGGCGATGGCGCGGACGTCTGGACAGCAGTTCCTGACTGTGCATGTCGCGTTGCCTGAACAGTCCGGCGGGCATCGGACGATGGAAGAACAACCTCGGCAGTGGACCGTACGACAGGCCGGTTCCGAACACGCGATGTGGAGCAGGCCAGAGAATGGAAAGGCGAATGGATCGGGCGTGAAGGAGGGCTGCAGACAAAGGCGAGAAAGAAAAAGAAAAAGAAATCACACGACGTCAATAAAACGAAACAAAAGACTGAAAGACAAGGGCGAGAAAAAAAAAAGGCTCACATCAGTGCGTGGGGAAATCAAACGACCAACGCAGTTTGCTTTTGCACAACGGCGAGGGGCAGTGAAAAGATCGGTGTCCGAAGACTTGTGAGCAGATGCGTGGCGAGACTTGGATCGCTGTTCCATCGAGGGCGCCGCTTGAACCTGCTGCGAAGCCGCAATCTCACTGATAGGGTTGATCATCTGGCCAAGGCGGACATCGCGGGCAGAGGCGGTTGATTTTTTGGAATGGGAAATTGACGGGGCGACCAACATATTATGGGAAGAGGATGTAGATGTAGATGTTGTTGGGTGTTCGGTGCGGCGTCGTTTCGCATTCGTAACATCAGATGTTTGAACATGAGATGATGATGACGATGATGAGGGTGGAGACATAGATACAGAACGCTCGGGCTCCCTCTTCGAGAGGGTTCGCTGTTCGCTGCGATGTGATTGGGTAGTAGAAGACGAGGATGGGGTGGCATTAGATGGGGTGGCACGTGAATGAACTACTTGAAGAGGAAGAAAATCAGATGCAGATGCAATGCGAGTGTCGACAGAAGAAGACGATGTTGATAATGATAAGTTTTTAGAAGGTTGCTTGACAATTGAGGAGGACGGTTTTCTTTCATGATGATGATGATGATGATGATGAGAGGGAGGAAGTTGTTGCTGATGCGAGCTTGATGAAGTTGAAACCGACGACGACTTTTGGTGAGTTTTGAGCGACGATGAAACAGGGCTGTTGTTTTCGAGGAGGGCGGGCTGAAGAGAATCCACTCGCCACGACCGGGCAAGGGAGATGGCAGCCGCCTCGTCAGATGAAGGGGCTGGAGCCGAGGATGTCGAGCGCTGTGATTTTCTTATCGCAATGGGCTGCGATTGGGTGGCGCTACTGGAACCGACCGAAGATGAAGAGGAGGCAGAGGAAGAGGAAGAGGAGGAACTCGAGGTCCGTGTTTCTGTCTGACCAGGAGCACCACTCCCAGAGCCAGCCGAAGCAGACCGCCGTTTAGATTCAACAGCAGCGGTTTCTTCAGAAAGGCGGAGGGCTTTGGCGACGTTGAACTCTTCGAGCGCATTTCGCTGGGCCAGGACGAAAGCGGTCTGATCGATCGAGTCCCAAAGCGCCGAGTTGAAGTTCTTTGCGTCTTCGTCAGACACAAACTCGCGCAGGTCGAAGCCATTTGGGGCCTCGATCTGGAGTGGAGCCTTGGCCCTGGGTGGCTCTATGGTCTGGAGCATTTGGGGATTGCGAGCCATGGCGTTGACGGTTGCGGGGGCCATGGTGTACGAGTGGGGTGGGTTGGAAAGAGACAACGATCGAGTGTATAAGGAAAAGTCAAGGTGTACTCGGGTCGGCTCAAATGAGATAAAGTGTACTTGAGGTAGAAAAATAGAAAGCTGTGGATGCGGACTTCATTGCCTAATCGTTGGAGAGGGTTGTAAAGGGTTGGCTATGCATCGATAACGATTTCCGGGGTTTGCTCTTTTTGTGGACTATCAGCAGCGCATTTTGAATGAAATCTAAAGGTAGAAGATGATGGTCATGAGGAAGAAAAAAAGGTTATAACCAAAACCCAAAAGCCCTTTACCCATTTTCCCAGCAGGGTCCAGGTATTATCCGAACACGTGTAGAACGCGTTTTTCTAAAACAGTTCCTTCCGACATTTCCCCAAAATCTCCATACAAAACCGAGCGACGAATCAGACGGGCTCCTCTCCCGTCCCCGAGACGTCCTCTAGCCTTTTATTTCCCTCTCCTAGCCCACAATGTGTCGTTTTCTACGTCCTTTTAGCCCCAGAAACGCACTATCTGGACTGACATCCATCACCCAGTCAGCCCAAGTCATTCCTAGCATGTACTTCTACTTCTACCAAGTTGGTTCACTAATCTATTTATTAGTGGAGTGCTCGACTCCTATGTATGAAGAACTGCCATTGACATAATTGAAACCTTACGAATATCAGTTTCTTTGACGTCTCTCAATTCCCGCTTGCCTCGAGGCCCTCTCCATTTTTATAGCTGATGCCCATCCAACCCACAAAAAAATTTCAAAACATAACGATATATGCCTCGAGGCCTTCCCGCGATGCGTTTAACATAGCTTTTTCGGAACCTTCTCTGCAACAAAGACAGGCCTCGACTCCCGCAGAGAACGAGGTTCATCGTCATCGACTACTTACTAGTCCATGTTTGACTGAATCAGATCCCACAGATTCGGGCAATCGGCCTAAGTAAACGATTCAGAGGTCCATCTAATCTTAACTCGCAAAAAATCGGTGGCACTCTATAGATTCCTGGAGCTGAAGCTTGTTGAAGGGCCTTCTCATCCTCACTCCTCTCGAAATAGGACCATGTTCTGAGAATCCTCTCAACCGGGCGATTTTGGTAAGCTTTTGGAAACTAGACCAAGACTTATTATTGACATCTCCGCTTTATTGTAGCGTTGGAACATTCTATCGGTGGCACCTAAGGCTAAGAGTTGGCTAATATGATTGAACGTAGAACGCTGAATCCGAACCTCATGTCAATAATGGCAAATACGCGATGTCAAGGCTAGGCGATAGCCCACCCCACGCCAGACACAAATACACGAGCTACATCTGGAATGAAGCTGAAGGACACAATTGAAGTTTCCCAAGGAATAGAACACCAGATGGACTACAGGCCACACACATACACCAAACCCCCTTACAATACTGCGCGACAGCGTATCACCTATGTTGAGATGGTCATCCCTGTGTAGTGTACCCACGTCCACGTCCGCCATCGAGTCTCAAGCTCTCAAGTCTCGACGCAACGGAGGCTTGAAACCATTTCATTACTATCTTTACAAGAATCTCTCACTGATTGTTTTAATCAATTCTTTTGAAACGTTTTGGTTATCATTCGAGTTGTACATCATGGTGATCGTAGTCCTAACGTATTGGAAATCGAAACAATTTGGCTACATTTAACAGTAAGTAATAACAACAGTCACAACCACAGAGAGAAAGAGAGAGAGAAAGAGACGAAAAGGAAAAAGGGTACCACATCAATTACTATTCAATTCCACTTTAACCCAACAGCCCATCACCTAACACCTAACACCCAACACCTCACATCTTCCCCGACTGAATCAACTCAACCAACATATCCCTATACAACCCACTCGTCTCACCCTTGACTCTATGCTCCAACGTCTTCCCATACCTCCTCTTATACGCCTCCTTCACACACTCCATCCTCCTCGGATCCCAATGCGCTCTCACCACCCGATAAATCAGCTGCACGTCCCGCGTCCCGAGGCCCGCCATCGATTTTTCGAGCAGCTTGGCGTCGCGCCAGTAGCCTTGGCCGTCCCGTTTGGCCTTGACGCCGTGCATGATGTAGAGCAGGGCTTGTTCCATCGTTCCGGAGCTGGGGAGTAAAGGGAGGGGAGGGGTGAGGTGGGTCAGAGGGTAGTTTGGATTGGATCGACGCACAATGACTTCTTGATGACTTTGCTGAGACTCTTGTATTGCTGGCCATAGCCCGTGATGCTATTGGTCAATTAAGAAATTTGTCGGAGAAACATAATATTAGGAACTACTCACACAGCGGCGATATGCGCGTTCGATCGATTGACAAGGACTTCACAGAATGCGATCTAGTGAAAGAAAGAAAAAGAAAAAATATTTTGAGATTCTAAAAGAAAAGGTTGAAGTCGTGATCTAAAACCCACCTCGTCTTTCTTCTGCGCCGCATGGTGTAAATTATGGATATCCTGGTTAACTCTCGCAGGATCAACCACAACAAGCGGTCCATCATCCGGTTTCTGAGTATTCAGAGCCATGATAAACACTAGATATACCCAAAATAAACCATCAGCACACACACATCCATCGCACAAACCCTCAAGAATATGCACTTACATCTCTCCAACTTTCCCGACAAGTCACTCTTGACATGATCCACGAGGTCTCGTCCGTATCGTTTCCGATATCCGGTTTTCAACCATCGGATCTCGTGGCCTGGTCGACCGAGGATGAGTTCGATAAGAAGCATCTCGTTCGTCCCCATTCCGATGAGGGCTTTGTGAGCAAGCTCGACGTCGTATCCGAGAGGACCGAGTGCGAGTGCGCGGATCGTAAGTCTATAAGATAGGTAAGGAGAGGAATAGAGAAAGAGACGAAAAAAAGAAAAAGAAAGGCGAACAAAAAAAACATCCAACCAAAACCAACCAAAAAAAAAACACTCACCCAAAATTGAAATTCGTCGCCTTGTCCAATTTATCCGCCAACGAAATTCCCGATTTGGCGACACAGTAGTCGTTGAGGGCGTCCATCTCGAAGACATTCAGGCGTTTCATGACGTTGAGCACTGTTCTCGTCGAATCCGTGGTTAAAGTCAGCATCGCTCCAAGACGGTTGTTCAAAAAAAGACGGGAAGAGGGTGGGGATTTCGACGAGGAGGATTTCAAAGGGACCGCCGACGGAGCCGCCGTGCCCAATGTTACACTACTACTCGAATAATGAGAGGAGGAGGAAGAGGAGGGCGAACGAGACACAGCAGCCAAAGACGCCTGGTCCTTCTCATCCCTGGGAGAAAGCGAAGATAGGGGAGAGGATACAGTCGAAGGAGAGTGATGATGGGACTGACATTGTTTTTCGTCACCCGAGGTGACGGCACGGGTGAGGGCATTGTAATCGTGCGCTGGGTCATAGCCTTTCACTTTCTGCACGCCATGTTGTGCGGGGGGAGCTTCGGGGTCGGGGATTGATGTTCCTAGGTAGACCAACGGGTCTCGATGGGCGGGTTGGGTCGTCGGAGGGGGAGGGGGATAGTACGCTCCTGGGGGTGGCACGGGGGGATAGCCGCCAACTGCGACGGGCATGGCGTAAGGAGAGGAACCGGGAGGGGGGTAGTGCTGAGGAGGAGGAGGAGCGCCTGCAGGTGGTGCTGGTTCTGTCGCTCCATCGGTACTGGGAGAAGCAGGGGCGCCTGGTGCACCTGGAGGGGGAGGATAGAACCCGGCGGGAGGGTACTGACCTGCTGGTGGTGCACCGTATGGATAGTATCCGGGATATTGAGGATACTGGCCGGGAGGCGGTGGATAATACGATCCTGGTGGAGGTGGTGGGTAATACCCCCCTGG
Organism: Psilocybe tampanensis; assembly: GCA_019904355.1. Classification (NCBI taxonomy): domain Eukaryota; kingdom Fungi; phylum Basidiomycota; class Agaricomycetes; order Agaricales; family Agrocybaceae; genus Psilocybe; species Psilocybe tampanensis. The sequence goes on along the minus strand of JAHXRV010001651.1, from coordinate 66,176 downwards.
CGGCATAGCATATGGATATGGGTACGGTGCTTGACCTGGAGGTGGTGCACCCGCAGGTGGCGGGTATGCTCCTGGTGCTGCTCCCGGTGCTGGTGCTGGAGGATTTCCCTGCATCGGTACGAGAGAAATGTCAGTGTTCGAGATTGAGTGAAGATCGAGATATCGGAACGCACAGGTGCTGAAGCCGGCTACAGATGCCAAGGAAGAAAGAAAATCAGTATGATTGGTTTATCGTACTCCGATTAAAACATACAGGCGCTACATGATCATCATCTGAATCGTGTTGCGCCCTGCAGAGTGGGAGCTCGTGAAGAAGACCTACGTTGGTGGCAGCGTCGCGATCTGAGGACATGGTGGGTGTAGGTGGAGAAATGAAACAAGAACGACTTGTACTTGTTTTATGGAGCTGTGTTTATGTGGGGACAAATCCATCCATCCATCAAATCGATTCCTTTATAGACAGTTGGTGTGCGGTATCTGGCCCATGCGAATTTGGTCCCTGTCAAGGCGCTGCACCATCGATTACGCATAACGAGTTCTGGAAGAACAGATGATTTCTAGAAAATATGGCGTCCAGCGTCGTCTCGGTCGACTTTCCCAAAGTCAGAGCTTTTGGAGATTGTCGTTGGCAGGAGCGGAACGTTCAGAAAGAACTTGGCACAGGCTTTGCACAGCTTCCAAGCTGCTTACGTATGCGTCATCATCAACCCCTTTGCCAATCATCCAGAGGATAACTTGGGATTTAAGGCAAAGTAAAGATAAAGTTCAACAAGATTTCTCTATATTATACCATCTAATAGCTGATATAGATAGAAACTCACCTTGAAGAGCATATTTTTCTTGTTATTTTCTACTCTGGCTAAAGTCACGTGCCTGTTCGGAAGAGGTTATGCCGAGCACAGCCAAGACCAGGGCCAGGCCCCGAGATCAGAAACAGACCAGCGCTTCACCAGCACCTTCAACATCAGCTTCAAAATCATTCACACTTTCCGAACGAGCACTGCCTAGCCGGTCCCAGGACGCCTGGCTATCTTCCTACACCATTTCTAGCCTACCAGTTGGTATCACGAGGATCTGTGAACAGGTTTGCCTACTATCCACCAAGTCTTCAATTCCGACTCTTCCAGAATCCGTGCCAATTGGCGCAATAATAATCGAAGGCGTCTAAGGTTCCGGATGATTGAAGGTAGGGGCCGGTGGCGGCTACAGGATCATAGCGCACTCAAGTGCGACTTTTCACAGCATGTTATTATGACACAGCCTCGACAAAATAAGCGGGATAAAGGGAAAACAGGACTTCAACATCCGAATCCCTGGGGGGCGATTGTGAACAAGAATCTATTATTACGAAGTTCATGAATCCACTGACCTCTGATGATTGTTGATAGGAAAGTTTCTGGAAGAAAAATTCGAGTGATATTGTTCGTGTCTGAATCCCGAGTGGTGGCGCTGATCAAGAAGTGTTCCTGGGCCAGCAGTGGGTGGAATGAATTTCGCAAAGTGATCAGTGGAGCTGCGTACCGTCGTCACCTCGTTTTTCGTCGTCAAAAGTGGTACCGAACACAAAATGAGAATGCAGGAATCACAAGGAAGGGAGGTGGCTTATTTACATCGTCACACGCCGTGGCAATGGATGTGAAATGGGTTTAGGAAAGCGATGAGTGTCGTCGTCACCACCTTCTTCTTCGAAAGCGTTCCCAAAAGCAAGATGAGAATGGAAATTTTTCAAGGAAGGGAGATGTTTTATCTACATCTTTACACGGCCTTGCCACAAGGAGGCACAAGTGCCAATAACATCGCCTATCATAGATCTACAAGCACATACGCGTTCAAGAGCCCAATAACCCACTGCGGGCCGCCCTCAGGCTGTCAAACATTGAACATGGCGTAGTACACGCACTCACAACGTCGACCCCGCCCCTCTTCTCTAACTGATATCTCATAGCCAAAACTAACCCGCTGCCAGCACTGCACAATCCAATCAACCACCGCGCTCACCCTGACTCACTCAGGATGACTCGCACAGCAACTTGAAAGCCACCGCATCCAAAAATAAAACCCAAGTACACCGATACCTGGGTCACCGTCAGATTCGTCACCGCCAAACCACAACAATTACTCGAATAAGCAAAGGTTATCATTTTCATATGGTAATTATACTCAAAAAGAAGCGGAAACCCGTGGAACAAGATTGGCATAAGATGGCGTCTAGTGAGTCATAACGCCAGTAAGTCATAAGAGGAATGTGTGGGTCCTTGGGTTGTCCGAGTCGGTCTTGTTGATCTTTTGGGGACGGGTACATTGAGGCTTGAGACCTGAGGCTGGGTAGTAAGGATTGAATTGTACTGGAGTGCACGTTACTGTATTTGTAGTATCGGGGGGCGGGGGCGGGAGAACCTGTGCGACACCGACTCTGCGCCTCTTCAATTTGGGGAATTTTCCAAATACGGAAATGTGGGCGATACTGAGTAAATGGGAAATATCGATCCCGACCTGCCAGTGCACGTTGCTGATGAAATGCCACTAGGTATGTTGCATGAAGATAGCGAGGTCTAGAATCGAATCCTCTGACTGGTCAAGTGAGCAGTTGAAAGAACTTCTACATAAGTATTTAAATATTTATCATCTGAAGTTCCCCTGTACCGGCCCATCCACTCCCGGTGTATGTACATATGTGTCTTCTGTGATTTTCTTCGAGTTCACGTTCACGTACACACACCCATGGGCCATTCACTCAATACACGATTAATGGCCCGAATCGTCCGAGACTTAACCCATCTACTGCACCTATTTTATCTATTTGACAGGGCCCGGACCCATCGACGACATAAGGCCTTAAGGTCTTTCCCCTTATAAGTCCGTTAATCCACCTCGTCTCATGTATGATTTCCGTCTTTAATTTACTAATGGCACTGGCAATTCGCACCCCTGCGAAGACATATAAAGAATTGGAAAACTCCCATGCCACTTGGTGCGACCATGTGTTGCACTTAAGGTTTCATGGCGTTTTTAATTCGGGTTGAGTCGTTGAACTAACTAAAGTGAGAAGAGGGCCGTATGGACTTCGTCTTCTCTGAAGACGAAGATGACATGAGGACGGCGATATGTTCTCTCCCCCTCAAGCTCTCATCCTACCATCGATCGTAGCGTCACGGTATCTTCGTTCCTTCTCGATAAAATGAATCTACGTGTTCGTGTAGTGTGTAATTCCAGTATGTGTATGTGTGCATGTGTGCAACCCTTTACTAATTGCGTGGGGAGTACTTTGACAATCTTCTCAATAAACAAAGTTCACCTTGCCGTAATCAAGCCCAGTGACCCCCCTCCTGGCACTCAACTGGCACTCAGGCTGTCGGAAGATTACTTGAAAGATTGAGGGTGCATCCATGGTGTCGGTACACTATTTCTCAATTCATCTGTCATGGCCTCGCCTGCCAGTGGATTAAGTCGGTTTGTGGGGTGGGGGTGGGGATGTCAGGGTAATCAGGAAGTGGAAGTGGAAGCGGAAATACTCAACAGAGATAACAGAGAAGTAGTACCGGCCTACGGCACGGTATGTCAATGAGGTGGCTGAGTGAGTAGGTATCGTGTATGGAATGTGAACATCAATGTAAAATGTGAAGAGTGAGCAGGTGTGGGTGTGGGTGTGAGTTTAAGCGTGTAGCCATAGAACGCGACCTCCGCTGACAGCAAGTATTCAATTTAGGATAACCACTCCTTCAAGAAGAAGCCTCAAGGGACCAAAGTTCGAAATTATGTCAAACACGCCCCTTTCAATGACGATCCGAGAGGTCAGTTGACCTCCTGTGGTTAGAGCGGAGAGCACGGAGAGTAATGGTGGTTCTGACTTCTTAAGAGTAGCGCTCGTACCAATATCTAGAGGTTTGCCGTTATCGAAGAAGTTCGACTTACCGCCCATGCCTGGTTATCTCGGCACGGCGGACTCGGGTCTTCCATCTCCTTTACCCCACAGGCTACTATTTATGCACCGTGTATACCAGCCCGAGTCGCCCGCCAACGAACAACGACGAAAACCGAAGAACTCAATCAACGGAGTAAAAAATCAAGAGCTGTGACTGCCCATTAGCCTGTCTAATGATATGAGCGAACGAGACGCGGATTTCTCATCTAAAACTTCAGAGTCGCATCTCCGCGGGGATTAATTTAGATCTCCGACTAGCGCCCACCACGATTCAGATGCTTTGCGCCGGTCTTCAAAACGAAAGCTAAACTTACATTTACCCTTATGCCTATCACCCACGTCCTATGCCGTATGTGTGCATCATGACAGCTCTATCTCGGGCTTTTACTCATATGGGCAAATTTACACGGACTGCGGTTGATGGTTGTTGTTGATCATCTACTAGTACCAGTGGAGATAGCCTTAGGTTGTGTGCCAGTGGGCACAACGATGAAATGACCGTGGCAAAGCTGTTTCTGTCTTCTGCCAGTTGTCTTGTCTTGTCCGATTGTCGTGCCAGCCCGGCTGACAATGGTGTGACGATGATAAGATGATGATGCCGTTGCCAACGTCCACGACATCTGAACGAGATGGGAAGCCTCAGGGATCCCACCTGGTAGAAATGATATTTAAAGGGACAAGGAGATAGGGGTACGTATTGTCCATCCTCAGACCGATACCCACGCAATCTCAAATTACGACTGGTCGGTCTTTCCCCCCCCAGGTACTCAGTCAGAGGTAGAGTCTTATTCTTCTATCCCCACCACCTCAGAGCTCCTCGTGTGATCGTACTAATAGTGAGATATCTTGCTCCCCCCTTCTCTCTAGGCGTTTTCGCAGTCACTTCACCACGTCGCCTGTATACCAACCGACTCGGGGTGCCCCTCCTTTCCGGACTCCCGCCGCGCCCGCGCACCCAAATCCGCATCCCACCATGAAATCCTCATCTTCAACTTCGAATACCGTACCAAACCTTGGTGTAAAGAACATCGTAGCAATGGCCACTCAGTACGTCTTCTTCTTCTTCTTCTTGTTGTTTACGAAATATTCCCAATTTAATGCAACGCGACTCGATATAGGGTCATGGTCGCCGCTTCGATGGCCGTACCTCCACCACAAGGTCCCGACTTCAGGCCATTCGCACAGTAAGTCCGAGTTTGCGTTAGATCATCATCAAACTTGTGCTCGAGTTAATCAATCTCACCGTTTAGACCATCATCGGACCAGCCTAACGAGTGCGTCCCATATCTATTTTTTCTGAAGCATAACTTCTCCAATATCCGACCTGACCTTGTGTTCTCTCCCCCCCCCTCTCCCCCTACTTTTTTTTAACGACTAGTCTCCGATTTAAGGGCAAGATCAACGCGAATACGGCTGGAACGAAGACTCAATCGTCGTCTGGCACTAATAAACCTCAGAAGCCCAAGACATGAGCGCTCGGCGACTCGCGAGTCCCTGAGATTCAGTCAGCCTAGTAGTAACGCCAACGCAAAACAGCATTTTCTTGCGAGAATTAGTGTTATACCCGAAATCCAGCAATGTTTTTTTGTTTTTGTTTTCGTGCATGTTTTCTATCGTTTGCTTCGTTTTTGTTGTTTTAGCTCTGTACTAGTATGTAGTATTGTAACGTGTTAGGAAGTATTGTTAGCACTTAGATTCGTCAGAACGGAATATGTACAGTATGTATATCGATTGTCATTGACAGTTCAAGCTTCAAGTTCCAATGCAAGACAGACAGACAGGCAAACACACAAGCAGACGACAGACAGACAGACAGATGACAGACAGGTACTAATAACTGAGCGCTGAGCCGACTCGGAGGTCCGCAGCCTACAGCCTGAGCCCACAAATCCCAAACAGATCCACAGAAGACCGTCCGTCAGACAAACATCCCCAGTTGATGACAGCCAAATATCCACAGACGTCTGCTGACACCTGACGTCGTCCATCTGACAGGACATCTGGAGAAGGCGGGTAAGGCAGCGCCGAGAAGGAGGGCACGAACTGCCGTTTTTTGCTGTGCCAGACTCAGCTAAGTGTGTACGTTTAGTAGTATCTGCGTTTATCAGGATTCGACGGTAGAATATTTATCAATTACATACCCATACCCTTCACCGTAAGGTATGTATGGCTGGCTGGAGGCTGGCACAATAGTCACAGCATTGGCATGGGAGTTGCCAGCCTGAGTGCGCCAGGGGGAAGGGTAAGGTAGTATGCCAAGTTGTTGCTGTGCAAGTAATGCACATTGCACATTCAATTGCACTGAGTCCGCCCGATTTTTTCGTTCTCGTTTTCGGGGCTGGCAGCTGCGCGTTGCATGCGTGTCGACGACACGTTCCTCGAGCTCGAAACGCAGTGCATATTCGAGGAGACGGAGCATTTTATGGACGCTGGAGCGGGTATGTACAGGTACTCGGATGGGCCGAACAAAAATTTCGAGCGTGACTCCGATAGTGCAGTGAAGGTGAGCCCTGAGCTCGTCAGAAACCTAATCAGAGCGGTTGAAAAAGTCACAAAACGGTTATGTTTAGACGTTCTTTGTTCCCCAACGGGGGGGCTGGCGTGGCCGTGCCAGTATTTGCTGAGGGCATCGCGATCGCAATCGAAATCTCAATCGCACGCTGGTGACATGCAAGTAAGGGAACTTAGTAAAGAGGGGGAGGGAAGGTGTGCAATTCGAGATAGAAGGGCTCTAAATTAGGGAAGTCCAAGAGGGGTGGGTGTCTGAGGGGGTATATAAACCTGTACCCACGTAAATTTAAGCTACCTCAACCTACTTGACTTGAAGCAAGGTTTGTCTTCTCCCCTCCGAGTCCGAGTCGTTTTCTCACTCTCAGGCTTACTTACTGATATCGTGCATACTCTTTGTCCATCGTCAACCGTTAAGCACGCGACAAATCCACTCCCCGCACTTACCACCAAACGACTCCACACGAATTATAATATGTTCAACGTTAGGTTCGGTTCTGCACAGTCCAAGGGCCCCCAGTACGTTGTTTCCCCGTCCCCTTTTTTTCTTCTTCTTCCCCCCACCCCCCCTCGAGGTTTTTCGTGTTTTGGCCTTCATGTCCACTCCGGATCGACATGATCAATATGGACATCAGTGGATCCTGATCACGATCGTATCGGATGGACGATCGGGATGTTATAAAGCTTCACTGGGTTATAATTTCGACTGACATCATCATCATTATAGACCGGCTACTGGGTCGTCCGACGCGCCTGAGGCTAATAAGTGAGTTGCACTTTGCTGTAAACAACGAAATTTAGATTGCTGATGTATATATTTTTTTCTCTTCTTTGTGAAGGGCGGAAGTACCTGAGTAGGTCTTCGTATCTTCCACCCGTTCGCGTGAGCGATCGCATGTTGACGCGATTTATATTGGATTAGGCTCAAGTTCAAGGGGCCGCCAGGAGGCCACGTTAAAGGCCCAATCAAGAAGCCTCCTACTCAGCCCGCTTCCTCTGCGGCAAAGAAAAATTGAATGATGAAATGAAACTTACATAGCGCTTCGGGGTGGGGATGGCGAGGAGGTTTGGCGTTGGGATTTTTGGCTTCGAATGTTTTGATATCGACTAGTTGTGCGCGTGCTCTCGTTTTTGCTTGTATACCTTTGCTCTCGAACGCTTTTTGTGTACTGTGTCTGTACGGTTATGGAAATACTGCCATTCTTGCTCGTTGTGTGCGGTGATGACGAACCCTGTGTGTATCTTCTGGTCAACGTTTGGTAAAGCAAAGTCTCGATCACTCACAACGGAAGCTAATTTCAAAGGGCGAAGTATAGCCGAGATCCGGGCGTCCCATTTTGGGACTAGACGGTCGACGCCTTTCAAAGAGGGTATATAAGATTGTAGCCTCCGTCCATTTCTCGTTCTTGAGTACTTTGTCTAAGAGTATGTAAATGAAAGAAATTGAGACGCTTGTATATGGGTAACCATGCACGTGGTTGCCTGACGACGAGAGGGAAGAGAGGACTGAGCAAATGAAATGCACCGAGATTACACCACAACCATCTTTCCACCATTAGGCGTTGACCGCTCTCATTTTCCGCTCTCATTCTCCCTCTACACACTTCTATGCTGATATACCCTGCCTAGCGCACCCAACACTCGTTTGAAAGACAGCCTATTTATTGACAGCGGTCAATAGAGAAAAGGCTATAATAAACTTACTGTAAGTGTCCAGAAGCTCATGGGAACACGAGGCGAGAAGTTGGGATGGCAGGTTTGTATATACCTGTTTGATTTTGGCTGGTTTGATACGTCTGCCTCTGTTGTTGCCTGCCTCTGCCCTTCACGTTCACGACCTCACGACTCCCGTCCCTCTCCTCCTCCCCAGGCCTCCCCCCTCGCTCCATCCACCCATCATGGTCAAGTTCGGGGATTTCCAGCCCCTCTGCCAGAATACACCCAGCTATCCCTGGTGTAACCTTTTTTATCGCCAGGTTCGTCCCTTTTTTTTTTCCTTTTTTCTCAGCCATCTTTTTTCTTTTCTTGATCTCTATTTTCTTTTTACATGTTCTCATCCATATTGTCAAAAAATTATTATTAACACCCCCTATCCACCAGCTTCAACGAGGTGCAAACGAGACTTTGACTGGCCTCTCTGTGCCCTCCGCCTCTGCTCCTGTGGGCGTCAACCCAAAATGCGGTATTCCTCGTGTCGGCCACGACGGTTCTGTAGGCAACGTCGCTAACATCGCGGCCTGCGGCGTCAGTATGATCTTCATCTCCATCCTCATCTTCCTGTGTAACCGTCGTAAAGCGGCAGTCGGTGCGTGTCGCTCTTGCTCTCGTTGTCCATGTTGTGACAATGTAAATGATACCGATCTGACGTTGCCTTTTTACCTTTCTCTTCTTTTTTCCTGGGTTTCTGTGGTCTTGTTCGATGTTGTGAATCACAGGACGGATCGAACTGCGGACATTCTTGACGCTTTACCTCATAACTCTACCACTACAACTCATCACCACCGGCGCATTCCTAGAACAAGGCACTACTCCCCTCGTCGCAATCACAGCCATACACGTCGGAGCCGTCGTCGCACTCTTCTGGTCGTTGCTGGCCAACGCCATCGTCGCGACGCAGATCGTCGAAGATGGAACGCTGAGCAGTCTTGTGGTGAGTTTCTTGCAACTCCTGTGTATCCATCCACGTTGCACTGTTTTTCTTTTTTTGGTCGTGTTATCAACGTTTCAACTTTTGTTTTGCGGGTCGAGATTCGATCGCTACCCATTGTTCTGCGCTCCGAACTGCCATTACGGCTGCGCGTTACTTTATTTTTATCTCATCATTGGCGTTCCCCCCCTCTACCCCTATTAGTATCTCCTCCGGTCCACGGTCATCCATCCAAACAATTCACCAAACCTCCTTTTTCTTTCTTTCTCTCCTCGTCTTCTTTTATCCTGACTAATCAAATTGAATCAATAGCCATTTTACATCTTCACCGCCATCTCACTCGGAGTCGGAATCTATATCTCGCTCGACATCGGACTGGGAGTGACCAATGTCATTGGCGGGCTCTCGTCACCACCGCAAAGGTTGGGCAGCATCGCCCTGTTCGTGATTACTAGTATCTGGCCGGGAGCGTGAGTGTCTTTTTTTCCGCTCTACTTCCCCTCAAGCTCTCACACCCTATCTCCTTTTTTTTCATTTATCCTTTATCTAACATTCGTTCTTTCCAGATGCGCGGTCCTATACCTCATCATCATGTCCTACATCGTGCTTCAAGTCCTCAACGAGACGAGGCCAATGTGGTATTACATCCTCTCCGCGTGTTTATTCGTCCTCGCTCAGCTGGCTTGGTTCCTCCTCGGGAGAGTGATATGCGATGTCAGTATTTCTTTATTTAAAAAACCATTAATTTGGTTCGTTCGTTTAACTCATTCGTTTCCAGGGCTCGAATTCGAAAGTCGACGGGTCATTCATCGCTACAGTGTTGGAGACCGCGGCTGTGGGCGTGTTATACCTCGCTTGGAAGAGCATTACTGAAGGTATGTCGGCTTTACTTTTTTCCCCCTTCTTTCCTTTCTTTTTGCTTAACTAACAACTTGTCCATAGAATCGTGGGACGATGAGTATTACCCATCATAACGACCGGAGGATCTTAGGTATCCCTTATGACAAACATAACCCCCCAAATACCAAGGATGGAAAAGAAATAACAAGAAAAGACAAGAAAAAAAAAAGAACATTACATACCACCCACGTGGAGAGGAGGTGGAGAAGAGGAAGATGACGAAGACGAAAGAAGAATGGGAAGTGGGGCGAGCGAGCGAGCGAGCGAGGAGGTTACATGATGGAGGATGTCAGACGGAAGGCGGAAGATGGAAGGAAGACGGAGAAGTCAAGTTGGCCATTCAGAAACCGAACGGAACAGGAAGGGCTTTGATACCATACCAAACGGAGCCAAGAACCCGATGAGTGGTTGGAATGAATTTTGGAATTCGGATACGCTGCAGGAGGAGGAGGAGGAGGAGGAGGAGGAGGACAAGATTGGATACGCTGGCTTTGTTGTTGTTTTATTATTTTTTTATGATTTTGTTCTTTTTTTTTCTTGTCCCTTCGTTTTCTTTTTCTTTTCTCTCTCACTTGGTTTGGGATCGGCAGATGGTGCCCGGAGCCCTTTGTCGAACCGAGCCCCCCTTCTCCCTCTTCTCCCTCTCCCTCTCTCTCTCTCTCTCGCATATCCTCCCTTTTCGTTTGTTTTTCCTACCTCATTTTGCTTCCCATCGATCATCCTTCATGCTCATGCTTTTTTTTTTCGATAACTTCCCGTATCGTGGAAACCTCCCTCTCCTCCTTCACCCTCCTACATACCCATTACCACTACCCTGCATATCCTATTCCTATTCATGCCTTGCGTCCTATTGCTACTTTACTGCGTCTTCTTGCTCTTTTTTGGTGGATTTTTTGATCTGATCAACCTCCCCGGCAATCTCCACTCATTCCTATCCGACAATGTGTATGCGTCCACTAACCAACCAGCCAGCCAGCCAGCCAACGTTCGGACCCCAGATCTGGATCTGCTTGCGACATTCTCCTTTCTTCGAGTCTTCGAGTCCTTCTCCTTCTCCAACAAACGTGTTTTTTTTTTTTTTGTTTTGTTAATGTATGTAACAGTACAACCCCCTCGTTCCCGACACATACTATTATTAGTGTTTATTTTTTTCTCTTTTTCTTCTTATGCCATGTATATTTTTCTTTTTTCGTTGCGTTTCGTTTCGTTTCCTGATGTCTTTTTCTTTCTTTCTTTCTTGTTCTTCTTGTTGCGCACCTTCCTTTTGTGCGTCAATATTCTCAATCTGTGTGTTGTCGGTGTGCGTGTGTATGTAATTCGCTCAGGCTACTAGTGTCCCTCCCCTCTTTATCGAGTCTACCCAACTTACCCACCTATAACTCTCTTCTCTTCTATTCCGACCTGTTTTCTTGAATCTTCTTGATTTTTCTTGACCTCCTTGAGTCCTTCGCGTAATTTGTCAGTGATCCTGTTCTTGTGACTGTCGTTTGGTATTATTATTATACTCATCATCTGAGCCTTCAATGTCAACTCATTACTGAAAAAAAATACGTGAACAACACAAAGATTTTTACGAGTATGTTTACTACATAAAGTAAAGCAGGTCTATGTACTTAGCCTTTGCCTATAGCTGCTTGCGGTGGGTAACGGTGAACAGCCTGCAGAAGGGATCGCTGTACCGCCACAATGTCGATGTCAATGATTTGGGCGCTTTTTTTTCGTTTGAACCTCTTCATCCACCCCCACCAACCGAGCGAGAGAACATGGGTGGATTCGGGGATTTTCAGCATATATGCGCCAAAGTCCCAAGTTATCCATGGTGTAACCTCTTTTACCGACAGGTTCGTCGATTCAGAATTGGGCCACTTGGCACCCCATGATTGAAGTGATCGAGACCCCTAATCCAATTTCTTCACTTTCACTCCTTACATATCAGCTCCAACGCGCGTCGAACGAAACGCCCTCTGGCCTCTCGAAAGTTGCGGCATCGGCACCTGTGGGTGTGAACCCGGAATGTGGGATCCTTAGGAGAGGGCATGGTGGCTCTGTGGGGAACGTCGCGACTGTTGTGGTCTGTGCGTTGAGCATGTTTATCGTTTGGGGGTTGTTGGCGAAGGCTATGAGGAGGTACGAGGCGCTTGGTGAGTTCAACGTTCACTTGCATTCGTTCTATCTATCTACAAGTACTATATTACAACTATATTGACCTCTTTTTTATTTTCTGTGGATCATAGGTAGACTCGAATTCTCGGCGTTCCTGTGTTTGTATTATTATTCCCTGGCACTCAAGTTGCTCACGGCGGGTGGATTCCTCATGCAAGGATCGAAAGGACTCGTGGTGTTGACGACTCTGCATGTGGGCGTCGTCGTCGCGCTCTTCGGGGCGTTATTGGCCAATGCATTCCTTGCGATGAGGTTTGTCGACGATGCGGAGATGAGTACGCTTGTGGTGAGTTCCCTTTTTTGTGTCTTTTCTCGTTTTTGGGGGCCTGTCTGTCTGTCTGTCTGTTGGGTTATTGGATAAGGAGATGATGATTGACCTTTTTACTTATCCTTTTTTTTTTTTTTTGCGTTTAGCCGTTTTTTATTTTCCTCGGGATTCTCTTCGCAATTGGAGTCTACATATCATCCGACATTGCAAACGGCTTGACACACGCCATCGGTGGCCTCTCGACACCGCCTGAACGTCTGCACAGTGTTCCACTCTTTATCATCACAACAATATGGCCTTTAGCGTACGTCCTGAATAAATATTCAAGTGTCCACAATTTTTTAATTTAAACCTCATATTTTTGGACATTAGCTGTGCTGTCATTTACCTGGTGACTATGCTCTACATCGTACTCTTCGTCCTCGGAGAGATGGTCCCTTGTTACTATCTTTTGGCTTCCGCGGGCCTGTTCATAGCGTCTCAGCTAATTTGGGTCCTTGCTGGGAGGTTGATCTGTATTGTGAGTTTTGATTTTTGAACGCTTGCTTACACAGACACAGACTCTGACTCTGACTCTGCCCTTCAATTCTTGTTTATCGTTTAATGTAGAGCTCTCGTTCAAAGATCGACGGATCTTTCCCCTCGACCATACTCGAGACGGGCTCGATTGCCATGCTTTACCTCGCATGGGCCCGTGTAACGGAGGGTATGTGTTTTTTTGCATCATTTTTTTTTTTCTGAGCCTTCCAGAAACTTTGTAGGCTCGAAGCTGATTGTTTTTTTTCGTGTATCATAGATTGATATCAAGCCGAGCTGTTGAGAAAACTTGGATTAGAAAACGACACCGACACCTTTCTCTTGTTGACCTGGGATGACTGGCAGGTCCTAGACCTCCGGCGTCTAGGCCTTGTTCTGGACGACTACTTGGACTTGTTGGAGTGTGTCGTGGAGCCTTCATGATCAATGCCGGATGCCATTTACAGCACGTCCGCGACACCTTGACTCGACCCTGATCGGTACAGTGCTTTGGCGCCTCTTCGAGCCGCTGGCGTAATGACATACGAACTCTCTGTACGTTGGATATACCCACCTATTCCCACTCGAAGGACAATGCGGCGGATGGACCTCGTTGGACGATTTCAATACCTTCAGTTCCTATACTTGTGTTACTATTTTACTGAGGACTTGTATAGATCTATCATTCTTATACAACCACGAGTAACATTGAAGAAGAAAAGGTGGAAAATCAGTCACACTCACTGGCAGGCAGATTCAGAGCCTCAGTTCACGACAACACCTACGCTATCAGAATCAGGAACCAAGGGCTGATGGAACTCCATAGCCTCTCTCTGTCCAACTCAAGCACACACGTCCTTCGATCGCAAGGACTTCTATTTTGACCAGTCCAATCTAAATTTACCCAGCGATCACACTGGCAGCGTCGATCATGATCGAGATGATCATGAAAGTTAAAAGAGTGTTTAACTGCCAAGCGTTTATTGGGCGCTCGTTTGAGTCATTTGGATTTGGAGACCTCTAATCATTCTTAAGCTTCATACTACGGCAGATCGAACAAGAGATGAATGTGGAGTGGAGGTCGAGTATCAGCACATTTTTGAATCAATTCAACCAATTACGACTTCTCATGCTCAAGTTCGAACGGGAGTCGGCCTCGTTGCGTCATGCTGGTTTTGGCGGGAACTTGCTACTCACCGTCATGCTAGCGTCTTGTCAAAAACGTCTTTATTTGAGGTATTTAGAGCTACTGCCAGAGCTCTGGTGTCCCAATGGAAATACCCACGAGCAAGATAAAATGCAAGTGTTAATGCAAGGAAATTGATCCACTCTCATTTCACCAAGATGAACATTTTTCTTTCTCTTTCCCATACACCCGTTGTGTGCATACCCCTCGCTCGGCGAGGATGCCTGCGTCGATTACATCTCCATGTGACGTTGGAGTAATTTATTTCTGTCTGACCGAGAAAGAGGAGCAGAAAATCAGAGTTTCCGTCGAGTCGTCTCTATTTTTGGTACGTTTTCTGATCTATAGATAGTCTTGATCGTCCCATTTCTTCACAACAACAACACGAGGAAATCACCTGAATATTGTAATTTTTGGTCACCTTGAAGTTGAATACGAAGGAGGACTTCGTTATAGATCATGGTACCTTTCACCCTAGCCGATAGGGGAAGCTGGACTTGAGGGGGATGGTCATTTGCGTCGGGGATAACTCAGGCTATAAATAACTGGGTCTATAATTAGATCTAATTCCACCCAACGAAAATGAACGCGTATCTTCGCATGAGGAACGATAAATCGATGACCGGCTGCCAAATTTTGAATTTTCAGTTGTGATCTTTTGTTTATTTGACTTGATCTTGGTACCAGCCATGACTTTCTCCCATATTTTCGGCCATGCATTGCACCGTCGCTAGATGAGCAATGAACGTTTGACAACACGTTGAAACTTTGGAAGACTGACTATGGGTCACCCGTGTCCGAAGGCAGGTCTGCGAGTATAAAATGCGACCTTGAAAAAGTGGAAATTCTCCAGGGATCCCAGGATAACCTACAAGTCACCGAGTCGATCATCTCTCAAAGCGTATTAGCTGAACATCATGATGCTCTCCAAAAGCTTCATCTCTTCCGCCCTTCTTTCGGTGTCATATGTCTTCGCAGCACCAACGTCAGTCGGACTGTCCGCAAGGCAGAGCATTACAGCTCTCTCATCCGACGAGATTTCTGCTTTCGCGCCGTACACCTACTTCGCAAGCACTGCGTACTGCTCGCCAGACACGACGGCAGACTGGAGTTGTGGAGGTACGTCCTTTTTCTGTGAACAAGAGGAAGAACAACTTGAAACTAACGACCTCAATTTCTCTAGCGAACTGTGATGCTAACTCAGACTTCATACCCGTCGCTTCTGGAGGTGATGGTTCTTCAGTCCAATTCTGTAAGTCAGAAGGCTCGGCCCGCCGCGCCGCGGGGTTGAACGGCCTTGCCAAGATCCTCGACTTACCTTCACCCGTTTGTTAGGGTATGTTGGGTATTCCCCATCACAGGGAAGTGTCATCGTGGCGCATCAAGGAACGGATCCCTCACAGATGTGAGTCAATTTCACTCCTAGGCGTGTCATCCGCCAAAGAAAAAATTGGGCGTCTATTGACATTCCGTTTCTTTCCGAACCGTAGAGAGGCCGATGCCACTGACGCAGACGCGTTCCTGGAGAGTTTAGATTCTAACTTATTCCCTGGTCTCGATTCATCTATCGAGGCCCACAGCGGATTCGCGAATGAGCAGGCCAAGTACGTCGAACATTTGTTCTGTTGAGCCAACAGTGGTCTCATCGCATCGACACAGGACGGCCGAGGCAATTCTTGAGGCAGTACAGTATACGATTGACGCCGTGGGAGCTACACAGGTGACAATCGTCGGACACTCGCTTGGTCAGTTCCTTGCGATTTCTGCACAATGCAAGAACTGACAGGCATTGTTTTCTGATAAAACAGGTGCTGCGATTGCACTTCTGGACGGTGTTTACCTGCCTTTGTACATCGGCGGCGTTTCGTTCACAGTCGTTGGATATGGTATGCCTCGAGTAAGTGCCCTATCAATCCGTTGGCGCTTGCCCCATGTTCTCATGCTCTCTATCTCGTGACTCCTTTGTCGCTAGGTTGGAAACCAAGCCTTCGCCGACTATGTCGACGCCACCCTCCCCCTTCTCCGCGTGAACAACAAGTAAGCTTCATCAGCACCCCTCCTCCATCCAATTCTGACAGAAGACAATCTGATATCGTCTTCAGAGAGGATATCGTCCCGATTGTCCCAGGTAATGCCTCAACCTTCCATGCATGTTTGCATACATTAACGGATGGCACATTATAGGGCGCTTCTTGGGATACCACCATCCATCAGGTGAAGTCCACATCATGGACGACAACGAATGGGTCTCCTGCCCAGGTAACCGCCGAAACCTTCCTCGACCTTGTCTCTTGTGAATTGCTGATAATTCTTGCTTTGTGACAGGCCAGGACAACACAAGCACAGAATGTTCGACCGGTGATGTGCCAAACGTCTTCGACGGGGACACATCCGACCACGATGGTCCATATGACGGTATCACCATGGGATGCTGAGTGTGCTTGACGGGCTTCATGTTTCCAAAACCAAAATATTAACAAAGTAGTAGTATTGCTAGATTTATACACATAACAATTTAACTATATACATCCCACTGTTTATGCAATGCGTGCACTGCCAAGTTAATGAGCGTCTAATCTTAAACAGTTTCCATTCTGATGAGTCCAGATTTACTTGTCGATCACTGTATCGATCATGATCGACTCGACACTATCTCATCTGCCAAGCGATTTGTTGGGTGCTCTTTTGAGGTACTCAGGTTCAGGGGACCGTGATCATTCCTCAAATTATGGTAGATAGAACATCAAAGAGATGGATGGATCTTCAGTACTAATCTTGGAGTGTGGCGTATGCCCGTGCCGTGTGGAGATCAGTCGGACTGGAAGCTTAAATTCCGGTACCATTCTATGGGCGCCTGAGCCCAATTCTGGCAGAGTAAAATGATCTGGTGTATATATGGACGTGTTATCCTTTTTTTTCTTTGTTCAATTCATACATTTGAGGGGAATGGGGGTAAATGCTTTGATGACAATCCTTCGGGGTTGCCGACCTTACATCATGGTGCCTTGGACGGGGTATTAGACAGTCGGTATTATGTCAGGACTTGCAGAGAGAAACGTGCCAGGGATTGGAGAACGACGAAGACGAAGACCGAGGCTTCGTTTGCAAATATGTGTGGATGCATTGGCATACCATTGGTGAGTTCCGACCGTAGCCATATTGAATGCCACTGGACGATCCTGAACGCTGCAATGTGGCACAAGTAAGTATCGCCAGTGTGGAAGAAGAAAAATCGACTGTCAATACACCGAGCAATACCCGGACTGAGGTACAGCCTGGCTACCACCAATCAAAACAACCTTCTGACCATCGTCGACATGCCGCAGGAACACTAGCGCATCTTTGTTCCCACATTCACCATGCACATACATTTCACTGAGCGAAGGTGCGTGCGTCGAGTACACCTCCATGTGATGTTGGAGTACATTTTTCCTGCGTGACCGAGAAGGAAGAGCAGATAATGAGAGTTTCCGTCCACTCGTCCGTTATTTTTGGTTCAACTGTCTGGACTTGATAGGTATTCTTGATCATCCGACTTCTTCACCACTGGCATCACACGGGTGAAATCACCTGGAAACAGGAGGAGTTTTATTGTTCAGAGCTGTGGATGAAATTGAAAAACGGATATCTCGATAGCTTCTACCCCACCTGATAGGCGGCTCTGTATTCTTGATATAAATTGGGGAACCTGACTAAGGGGCTGATCATTTCTGTCGGGGATAACTCCAACTTTAACGGTAGTTGTACGATGATGATCTAAATATAGATCAGCAACACTATTATCTCCACATTGCAGAATTACGCTCCAGTGAATGTGCATCGTCTTCGCATGGTGAATGATGATCGCTTGTCTCTTTCTGTATTATGTTGTTGTTATTTTTGGCTTCTTAGGCTTGATATTCTTGTCTCCCATGACTCGCTCCCATGTTTCGACCCACACGTTGCTGTTGCTAAAAGAGCAATGAACGTTTGACAACACATTGAACGTATGGAAGACAGACTATGATCACTCACTCGTATCAAACAGATCTCCTAGTATAAAACTGGGCCGTGGTTGAAGTGAGAAATTCCCTAGGAATCTCAGGATAACCTACAAGCCACCGCGTCGATCGTCTCTGAAAGCCTAGCTGAACCGAAGAACAACCATGCTCTCCAAAAGCTTCCTCGTTTCCGCTCTTCTTCTCTCGGCGTCGTATGTCTTCGCAGCACCAGCTCTGGTCGAGTTGTCCGAAAGGCAAAGCATCACGGCTCTCTCATCGGCTCAGATATCTGCCTTCAAGCCCTTCACCAACTTTGCGAGCACCGCCTACTGCTCGCCATCCACGACCGTGAACTGGAGCTGTGGAGGTACATGTCGATCATATCTTACAAAGAAGAAGAAAGAAACTCACCACTTTGGTTTCGTTAGCGAACTGCAATGCGAACGCAGACTTCATTCCCACTGCTTCGGGAGGCGATGGTTCTTCAGTTCAATTCTGTGAGTTAGATAGGTTGATATTGAACTCGAAGTATCGTATACTCACCTGAAACGTCTACTTTTCTCTTTAGGGTATGTTGGCTTCTCCCCGTCACAGGGAACCGTCATCGTCGCACATCAAGGAACGGATACCTCAAAGATGTGAGTTAGACCTTCTTTACAACGAGCGGTGAACTCTGGATGGCTTGAGCTTGAGCTGACATTCTTTTCACAGTGAGGCTGATGCCACAGATGCCGATGCTTTCTTGGAGAGTCTAGATTCCACACTCTTCCCTGGTGTCAGTTCGTCTGTTGAAGCCCACAGCGGATTCGCCAACGAGCAAGCCAAGTACGTTGGATTTTCTTTTTCTGTCGAGACAATAATAGGGGGCCTTATCACACCGTATGAAGGACTGCCACGCAAATCCTTGCAGCTGTCAAGTCTACCATCGCCGCCCATAGTGCCACTAAAGTCACGATCGTTGGACACTCGCTTGGTTAGTTTCTGTTTCTTTCTTTTAGTTTCTAAACAATCAAGGAACTCACACGCGTATTATTATCTGATTGAAAAAGGTGCTGCGATTGCGCTTCTGGACGGTGTTTACCTGCCTTTGCACATCAGCGGTGTTTCGTTCAGAGTGGTTGGATATGGCATGCCTCGAGTGAGTGGATGAGTTATTTTCCCATTTGCCTTTCATCTTCTCATTCTCATCGTCCTTTCTATTCCTCTTCTCGGTCTCGCAACTTCTCCGTGCCTAGGTTGGAAACCAAGCCTTCGCGAACTACGTCGACGCCCACCTCCCAGCCGGCTCTGCCCTTTCCCGCGTCAATAACAAGTGAGTTTTCTTTAGCATCCCTTCTTCTTCTTCTTCCCGCGCGGCATGCTGATTGACCATCGCGTTTAGAGAGGACATCGTCCCCATCGTCCCTGGTAATGCCTTTTCTTTTTTTGCACCCATGTTTAAACATAGTCGAGAGAGGCTAATAATATGTCCATCCATCCATAGGCCGCTTCTTGGGATACCACCACCCATCAGGTGAAGTCCACATCATGGACAACAACCAATGGGTCTCCTGCCCAGGTAAGCGATCAATATATATCTTTGAGTATATTTGAGATCGAGGTGCTGATGTCTTCCCTTGTGTGACAACAGGCCAGGACAACACAAGCACAGAATGCACGACCGGTGATGTGCCCAACATCTTCGATGGCGACACATCCGACCACGCCGGCCCATATGATGGTGTCACCATGGGATGCTGAGCGCGCTTTGAATCGACGCTGGGACGATCAGGCTTGTTCCCAAATCCGAATCCAAAACAATGATGGAGGAGTAGATGGAGGAGATGTGGGTGTAGGAATAGCACAGATAGATGAGGAGAGGCCGAGGAATTGTGGCGAAGCTGTATTTTTGTATTTATTCAACGCAATCGAAAAAAAAAAGTGTAAAAACTATCCACTTACATATCGTTGCTGGCATCATGAACTTCACGACGGCGGCGGAAAAGGAAGAGGCGTCATTCAGGTAGCATGATGTTCATTCCCTTGACTATGAGCCTCAGCACGTCGTGCAATCCTAGAAAAGAAAAGCATATGTTCGACCATCGTGGACGTGGGTAAAGAGAAGGCGATGTGACCAGCGGTGACCAGCATTCTGCACAGACGGCATTGCATGATCGTCTCCATCTGTGATTGATAAATTAACGAATATGATCTTGAATGACGCTGTCCACTCGTGGGTGTGGGATGTAGTTGAACTGCATGATTATACGAGTGAGTTGATCTTCAATTGCTTGGTAATTTCATCATTCTGAAAAGATCAGATGTTTTTTTGGGGGGCATGAGGGTCCCATCCAGTCTTTCGTGATAGTGCCGAGTGAGTGGGGCATTGGGTGGTTCGGTGGGAGACAGCAATGGCAGGCCTGAGATAGGGTGCAATCTAAACATGGAGAGAAGAAGGGTCATTTCGAACAAACTTTTGTGAAGTGAAGGAAATAGAGAATAGAGGACAGAGGACAAAAACGTTGACCGACGTGTCCATCCATCCATCCATCTATCTGAAACAGAAAAGAAATGTTGTTGGCCTTGTCTTTCCGAACGTCGACCCTAATGTTCGATGGACTGAAGGATGAGCCTATGTGTGGCTTCGTCCTGGCAAGTAAAGAGGAGTGCCGACGGCTCGCTTGAGTGCTATTCATGGACTCAAGGAGGTCTTCACGCGAGGACGAAGATAGACCAGAGCTCCAAAAGAAAAGAAAGGTCATAATTTGGGACATTCGGAGAGACAAAACAACAAATCAAGGCGAAAATGTTTGTGCAAAAAGGAGCAATTAAAAAATGCATTTAGCAAACCCAACCTATCTTAAACAATTTGTATGCACCCTCGTCAGCCCTGCCGACACCACCCTGTCGGCCTACTTCCTCTCGATGCAGGATGACCAACTGCGGTCCTCCTTCGCCAGACATAGTAGAAGAAGAAGTGGCATCAGGGAACAGAGTTTCGACTGTGGTGTCCATGCCTTCGTGTCTGCCCGTCGTCCGAATAGGAATAATAAGCCAAAACACTCCCCCTCCTTGTCCTCCGGATTGGGTCGTCATATTGGGAGGTGCAAGGAGATGCTGAACACATTGTTTGATCCATTGGGCATGACAAGGATGGTATATAACGTCCGCAGCCAAAATGATATCGAATGTCCTGTCGAAAGGAGCTTCGTACACTGGGTTTTCCCAATCCAATGCAGCGACGATAATACGTGTTCCTGAAGGTGATGTACGGAAATTGGTGTCGATATTCTTGGAGAGATTGTCGAGAACATCGGGGTGGTAATCCGTTGCGACTACCTCCACGTAGGACGATGATGACTGGAGTATCTTTGAGGCGACAATGCTCAGCATGCCTGTACCCGCTCCTAGCTCCAATATACGTAAAGATTTGTCCTCATTTGGAGAGACGAGAGAAAAAAAGGACGGTTGGAGACAGAACCTGTCCGCTAAAATGATAGAGCTCCCCCAACTCTGTAAACCCACGGAGGTATGGTCGTCCTTGGACAGCGGGGCATCGTTGAGTTCGACATGAATTTGGGTGATAGATGGTTCTTGGGCGCTATCGTTCTGTGCCCCAACGGGAAACGAAAAGGTGCGGGTAAGTGCGACCTCATCCTCGTCATCTCCGCCGATGAAAGCAGAAAGAAGGGAGGTGGCTTCGTCCACGGTATCCGTTCGTTCCTGATTTGCGAGGTCCGACTCGGCAGAGGATACCCATGTGTCAGAACGAGCGACGAATCCTGTCACCCATTTAATGGCAAATGCTCGTTCCAGTGGATCGGCACGTATGATGTCCACGTCGCTTTCGGTGTTATCGACGCAGATAAGATTTGAACCTTCTGTTGTGTCAAGAATAGTTTCCCCGGGTTCTTCGTCGTCTTCTTCAGCAGAAGCGTATCCCGAATCTGGAGCTGAGTTGTCGTGAATAGAATGTTCGATCTTTCGTTTCGGGATAAACAGGTCTGATGCCTTGTACACGGTGGTAGACGGTATGATTGGGAAGTAGAGGTGACGCAGGGTATGCAAGGCTGATGATATGAGCTCCGTTGAGTGCGCATCTAATCGTCCCAGTGGTGGTAGAAATAGTGATGGTACTGCAGAGGTTATTGTTGTAACCATTTTTTGATATGTTGAAAGATGGAAATAAAATTATTGTGGGGGTATTGTAGGATGATATGTGCGTTGAAACCAGACTTCTAGGATGATGAGGACGAAAGGGTATGTTCTAGATGTTGTTCAGTCGTGGACGTTGAGGCGCTTCTAAGGTCTATGTTTTCTAAGGAGAGCTGGTCGAGGCAAGGGTCTTTCGGTACCCAAGCCTTAAAGCACAAGGACAGGCATCGTGAAAGTAGGAGACAGAGAGGAAACAGATGGAACCTAGATAAAATTTAAGCGGAAGATAAGGCTGGAAGTTGCAGGGGAGAAAAAAAATTGACGCACGTGTATTATGTATCCGATGACTGCCGGAAGGAATTAGTAAATAGGCATAAATACCTCATCGCCGTTGTACGCTACGGCCCTCGCTGATGGACCAGACACGAATCCAGCGCGTTTGGGGGGTTTTCTGGAATCATAATGTATTGAAATGTGTCGGGACATGGTGGTTCTGGTTCAAGTTCACCAAGGCGCCTGCCTGGGAAACTTCCATGGATTTAGTCAACAACAGTCAATAATAGCAGTCATTTACAGCTTTGAAATTGCTGCCTTTGCACTGCACGACGACAACGAACGACCATATTCTGAAGATATTCGATGCCTTCTCGTCGCTCACGATCACGATCACGCTCTCGGGACCGCTCAGAGTCGCCCGAAAGACGGATAGATCTCCCACACAGTGCATCACCCATCAGCGAGTCGGATTACTTCCAAAAAAACGATGAATTCAGGCTCTGGCTGAAGGAAGAGAAGCGAAAGGTGAGCATGGAAATATAGTAATTCCAGGGATGATCCAATATCCACCACTCATCTTCTCATGCAAGTAGTATTTCGATGAGTTGTCTGGGGAGAGAGCCAGAAGGTGAGTTATTTACGAAGTTAATATGTTTGAATCTAACTGTAATGCAGTTACTTTCGCAAATTTGTCAAGGTGAAAGTCCATCGTTTAGAAATGACGTACGTTCCGAATAGCTCATGGTCCATTATGCGATTGGTGTAGGCGTGGAATAGAGGGAAATTGCCCAGTAAGTCAGGCAAGGTTATTGTTATCATTTCTTCTATTCACAAATAAAACTCGCTCGCAGAAACATATTACGCTGGGATAGCCCCAGGATCCATGCCTGCGACATCCAATACGTCATACAAATGGTCATTCGCCTCAAAAAGCCGTGCCGACGATGAGGCCCTCCGTACGGCGCGTGCGGAAGTGGGAGCGGCGACATATGGTCAAGATACAAGATCCTATGCCTATGACGACACCGAAGAAAGTCGTGGTGGTCGCAGTGGGGGAGGTAGCTCCAAGCCGAGTGGTTCTGGCCGAGTCCTAGGACCGGCAATGCCATCCGCCTCTGATCTCACGCTCGCACAAGAGCTGATCAAAGAACAGCGGGATGAGGAACGCGCTTACAAACGAAAGCGTGATAAACTGGATGTCAAAGACAGGATGGAAGACATGGTCGGCCCGAAACCTGTTGGAAGAGAGGGAATGTTGGAGAAAAAGAAAATGCAACGGGAAAGCGACCGCGCTTTCCGCGAAAGGGGAGACGAAGGACTGGAGCTCGATGAATCTACCTTGATGGGTGGGGGTGACAGTTTCAGAGATCAGTGCGTACATGTGTTTCCTTCCTCTCTGTGCCTTAGTTCTTTTAATTACCTTCTCTTTGGCTGACGTCGTTCTGCTGCTTTTTCTGATCCAGGATCGCAAAGAGAGACATGGCCAAAAAGCGATATGAAAAGAAGAACGAAGAGAGAATAAACACTCTCCGTGAGAAGTCGACAGCTTATAAGGAAAAAGAAAAGGTCGGGGCCTTATTCGTCAAAAAAGCGCAGTCTCTTCTTTCTCAATTAATTTTCTGTTTTTGCCCCCCTTTTTCACACAGGCGACAATGGACATGTTCCAGCAGCTGGCGAAACAGAGATTTGGATAGCTGACGATCCATTGCCAAGGCACCACTCCTCTACCCCAGCTACTTCCTTACCGTTGTGTCGTGTACCATCAATTGGCAGACAGCCTTCTCTCCCAATCGTTCGGATTCCCCGATCCACCGTTGAACGTTGAACCCCAGGTCAAAAAATAAATAAAAACGATGATATCGGCCACGGCCCACAGTCTTCACACAGACAATAAATTTGGAACTAGGGAAGAAATGTTTAATGCCCGTTCTATTATCGCTTTGATTATAGAAAGAGTTACGGTATGTACTGGAATACAAATAGATAGTACAACGAGTCCATGCATGCATTGAACATTCGACTTAGCGCCACCGGGAAGGGAAAAGGAGATTATGGAACGCCGTTGAGAACTTGAAGGAGGAATCGAAGGACAGGCGAAAGGAAGATGAAGATGAAGATGAAAAGAAAGACAGCAAAAAAATCCCATGAAAAAATGCAATGAATGTCTCCGTAAATTAATATTTGTCTTCAAAAGCGAAAAGAAAAGAAAAAAAAAAGTGGCAGAATGGCCAGCGGTCCTGAAAAATCCAAATCATGGCAGTCAGAATCCATACGTACATGCCAGTGGAGAAAAGGGGCAAAGCTTACTCGTACACCTGTCAGACCCTGACCCCTTAGACTGGCCGCAGATAAACAAAGCTCCTCATGACTTTGTACTTCTACGAGCGAACTTGGGGAGAGACCAGAACGCTGCAGGGGATGGCGAACCCCAAGCGCGGTCTTCGGCGTCGATCATCTCCTCCTGTTGTTAAATGATTCGTTAACGCCGGGTTCAGAGAATTTAAAGTGAACATCAAAGAAAAAAAGGAAGATCAAGGCCACGGGGAGGGGGGAGCGGGGATCGTGTACCGTCCGGCCAGGGTGGGGTAGGGGCAAACCATAAACTGACTGACACTAACCTCAGTTACAGTAATTTTAGTTGACCGAGCCTGCTGGAATTTGGCAGTGGGGTACGATGGGATGTCGACGTTCAGCTGCATTAATGGGGGTAAGATACATTTTCACGTCAGTTTAGTCGGTTTAACTTCTTTCAAGATGCTTAACAATAAATGGTGCGAGGTGCGATGTGGGGTGGAGGTGGGGGGGAAAGGGAAAGCATATTGGACATGGACATAAACATACCAGTGTGCTGCTATCCGAGTCGAAGCTCATTCGTCCGTCGAATAACGAAGAGGCGTGTTTCTTTGAACGCGACTGGAAAAAGGAAGAGGGCACAGTGTGAGATCCATGTCATGTTACGACCAACGATACAACTAGAACTCACAGTGGGTTGTTGCGTTCTTGACTTGGTGGATGTGAACATCTGGTGTTAAGAGACAGTATATGGTCAGAATGTTGCGTTCATATAGACGGGCGGCGATGAGGCCAAGGAGCAGAGACTCACAGAAGGCATGGTGTATGAGATGGTGCTTGAAGTTGTGGTATGTATTCTTGAAGAGGTTCGAAGAGGTTCGCTGAGAATGTTTCGAACACAAAAAAGCAAGTGGGTGGGGTGAGATGACTTTTCGAAAAAAAGACGCGCAGTAGTCCGGGTATATATACAAAAAAGCTCAATTAGCTATTAGCTATCTATAACTTTGAAGTGGCGGGGCAATGGAGATGAGGGAAATCTTGCCATGCCCTTGCCAAGGCTTTACCCAATGAGAAATGCCAGCATTCAATCGCGTTCGGAAATGGAATCCAAAATAAACAACAACGCACCCGACAGATTTTAGGAAATCCCAAAAAGTTCATTCGCATTTTGGACCATCAACAAAGGCCGGAACGGGTTTTGGCATTTCATCCATGTTACCGTAAGTGAGATCGATCTGTGTTAGCAATCAGCTTTCATGACCTTTGTGAATGGTACAAGAATAGAATAACAGACGGGTCGGTCGAGGTTCTCGCAACTCCCATATGGATGCAGGGGAAGGGAAGGGGTCAGCGGTTCCATGCAAAACTTCCTGGGTCCAGGCTAGCTCCGTGGGCTTAGGATGATTTTCATCCATATCTTGACGGTGAGAGAGGGTCGAAAAAAAAGAGAGAGAAAAGAAAGGCTAAGAATACCCCAAGAGAACATCGCGGCCCATGGTTTCAAGTTTGGAGGGAACTGGAGGGTCGGCATTGAACATCCCGCTCTTCGCGGGAACATTGTCGGTACTACCTAGTTCCAGATAAATGAAGGACATGACGACAAGGTTTTCCGGAACGGGACTTGACATATCACATATCACACCCCCCGCCTTATGGGGTGGATTAGAAATGGTTTGTTGTCCAGACACATGACGAGTGCCTCCGGAAATGGCTTGCAGCCTACTTCCAAATCCAAGGAAAGAGAACGTCGGCGATGGGTTAATTATAGTGCCCTTGGCTTGTTCTCTTGCTAATGCCGTGTGCTTGATGTTATCCGGGTGCAGCTGCTGCGACAAAAGTGGAAAAAAGGGCTATTTTTGGGGACGCATCAGTTGCAACACATGAAGAAAGCGATGAAAGATGCTTCAACGAAGCTTTCAAGTTTAACAGCGTTGACCCGCGATTCAACCGTAATTCTTGCTTGTCGCCGAGACGCACACGTTCTACGTTCTTTGGGTAAAAACAATTGACGGGTCAGAATAGAAAATGCTAAGAAATACAAGAACATCTGCACGCGACGTGGTCAGGCTTCAGTAAATGATAACACACAGCATCAAGAGTGCACATACCTAAAAAAAGAAGCCAACGTGGAAAAGAAAGAATCATGTACTACTATCCATCAACTCGTCCGTAGGTTCGCCGACTTCCTCAAACACGAGCGATCCTTGCTGTTCTTTCAGCCACTGAACGCTCCGCTTTTCATCCATGAAATACGTGTATGCCCGACGAAGGTCCTCAACGTCCACTTGCTCGGCTTTTCTCTTCTTCGCCACGACACGTCCACACGCAATAAGATTCAGCGCATATCGCAATGTCGTTTGCAGTGCCATGGATGTTAACACGTTTGCTGCGTCCGGTGTGAGTTGGACGTCTTCTTCTTGGCATCTACGGCGTTAATGAATAAAGAATTATAAGCTTCCCGTTTTTCTATTGACTTTGACTCGACTTTGCGCAGCCAAAGTGAAAGATAAGACAATGGAATCTTCCGTACCTGATCTGAATGATCTGCTGTATGTCTTCTTCGCTATAAGGCTTGGTACTGACGATAAGGACACGGTCGAGAAGATCCATGGGTAGACCGTGAGGGCTGCGGAATTTGGTTCCTCGAATACGCGCCATCCCACGGTTCGAGGCCATAATGACAAGAGGGGCCAGTTCGCCTTCCAGAGCCCTGTTCATGAACGAGAAACATTCTATGTCCAACATATGGACCTCGTCGATAAAGAGCACCTAGAAACATAGAAATGCAAAAAAATGGATAAATAAGGTCAGATCAATATGGAGGGCTGAACTGATAGGCCTCGAAGAGACCAAAATAGGACGAAAAAAAAACGAACCCCTGGGACGATTTCTGCTTTCCCTTCCTCTCGCCACTCCGCGACCTTGGCATTGATTTGATTCCGCAGCTCAGGCTTAATTTCACCAGTGTCGCCAGCAAACAGCGCGAGAAACCCTTGGGTTCGGCTGTTTATAACATCGATCTCATGGAGAGACACGGTGTGAACGACAGTCCGGCGTTTTTGGATCTCGCCCTCTGGACATTGGACGAATTTTGTCTATAGAAAAAAAGAAGAAAAAGAAAACTGCGGTCAGTTTGGCGAGATAAACGTGGATGGGTGTGGGCCAGAAATAAATTCCAAGGAAAGACGCGTACATCAGCACCCATCGCGTCGTAATCTCTGGATTGGGCGAAAGAACGACCGAGTTTTGTGACTTTTCCTGACGTCTTGTCGATGGCTATAACGTCGCCTGCGAGTACCTTCTCTTTGGTAAGGGCCTCGATCATTTTCATTCCGAGATCGTAGACCGTTTCCATATCTGTGGTTTTGATAGTCAATTTGCCGGTTTTCGTTGCCTATACGGAAAAAGGAACGGAAGTTTAGACTTCGGGGACCCAATATAATGCTAGTTTGAACCAGAACGAAGGAACGTACTCCAGTTAGACTTCGGTCGATCTGAATCTCGACTACCTGTCCTTCAATCAACTCTGCTTCTTCTTTTATTCTTACGCCAATACTCCGACGGAAGGCCTGAGTGAGAGCCTCTGTTTTTGACATTGAAAGGGAGAAGACTTCGCTAGCGGCGATCATCGTGAAGGGAACATCGGGGCCGAGAGACTGAGCCATGCCTATATGGAACAGCGTATGTCAAAACAAAAGAAGCTTCAATGTGTTGCAATATGGGGAAGCATCGGAACACGAGACCAAAGGACAAACTACCCACCTAGAGCTATGGCCGTTTTTCCTGTGGAGGGAGGTCCTGCAAAAAGCATCGCGCGGCCCGCGATCTTGCCTTCCTGCACCATTTTGAGAATCATGCCTGCTGCTTTTCGTGCTTTGGCTTGACCAACGAGACCTTGCGAGTTCGCACGTGGTTCTAGCCGTTCATCCAGACCCAAGCCTCGGACGTGTGAGTGGGCGCCTGAAATGAGAGACCCCATGAGCTGGACATGAAGGAAATCACAAAAGGACAGTTAGTCGCACCGATGCGCTCCATTTTGGTGATGTCCCGCAATTCGGACGTTCCTGTTGATATTTGCATGGCCTAGAAGCATGATTAGACAGCAGAAAGTCGTGTCAAAGAGACAATAGGGCATACCATGGTTGAGTGTTGGAAGAGAACTGGACAGGTCGCGTCGAGAACGAGTTTGGTTCCAACCACGGAGCCAAACAAAAAGTAGGAACTGTCGTTGAGAGTGGATTCCTTTTTCGGGCGATACTCAAATTCTCCTCCTCCATGTTGTCCTCAGTTCGGGGCAGCACCTCTGCGCTGCTTCGGACGTGTCTGGCTTCACGCTCAGTGGTGCAGAGAGGACCTCCAACAGCCCGCTCGACACAAGTCGCGTCCTCAAATTTCTCAAGCAGCCAACGACGTAGCTATGTCACCGAAATTTGGAAAAACAAAACCTCTGAACTCGGAACCGCGTTGGCTCGCTCAAAAGACCTGTACAAGACCTATAAACCCGTTTCTCCGGGTATTCGTCATCTCAGGCGTCCACTCAACCCACATCTCTATGAAGGAAGACCGCTCCGTTCACTGACGATCGCCAAACGGAAGACGGGTGGGAGGAACCATCATGGTGTAATTACCGTGCGGCATCGAGGAGGAGGTCACAGACGGCGTATTCGCATCATTGACTACAAACGAGACGCTCCGGGAATACACAACGTTGTCCGTATCGAGTATGACCCCAACCGGTCGGCCCACATCGCACTTTTGTACAACCCCAACGGCGTTGGCCTCCAAAAGTGGAGCTATATCATTGCCACAGAGGGCCTCCGGGCAGGAGACCAAGTGAGAAGCTTCCGACAAGGCATCCCACATGACTTCCTCGCTTCACATGGTGTAGAATCCCTCAACAGCTCGAAGAAAAAAGCCACGTCTGAAGAGCAAGAAGACGGCTCGGAGGCAGCCCAGGCTTCCGACCATTCCCTTGCTCTCGGTATCCTACGATCTTTGATTCTCAAGCCTGGATACGTCCTCCCTCTCCACCTTATTCCTCCTGGGACCGTCATCAACTCCATTACCCTCACCCCCACAGGCCCGGGAATTCTCGTTCGATCTGCGGGTTCATTTGGCCAGGTCGTCGCATACGAAAATGGAGCCAAATACGTTCAGGTCCGACTGCAGAGTGGTGAAGTCCGCAAGGTTCTCAAAGATTGTTGTGCAACGATTGGAAAAGTCAGCAATCCTCTATGGAAGAACCGTTCTCTTGGAAAAGCTGGTCGTTCCAGGTGGCTCGGAATCAGGCCGTCTGTCCGTGGTGTAGCTATGAACGCGTATGTTTCTTATTTGTATTTTTATTTTTTCAATGTTGTCGAGAACTGACTTTTTCGGGATTTATAGGAACGACCATCCTCACGGTGGTGGACGTGGAAAGTCAAAGTCAAACAAACATCCCGTATCTATTTGGGGTTGGGGTACAAAGGGTACAAGGACGAGGAAACCTGGCCCCAAGGGACCCAAGAACAGCAACAAGATGGTCATTCGCGAACGTCCTAGAGGAAAGGAAAAGAGGGGTTTGGCTTAATACGACTTCCTCTATGGTTAACCTATCGTATTCCTTTATCAGAAAAAAATTCTTAATCTTCCAATCCTGCCGGTAATTTTAGCTTGTTTTATATCTCCTCTGCATTTCATCCACGAAAGGCATACCTCTTCGCGACATTTACAATCGACGGTCTTTACGAGAGTATTCCG
This sequence comes from Psilocybe tampanensis, assembly GCA_019904355.1. Lineage (NCBI taxonomy): Eukaryota > Fungi > Basidiomycota > Agaricomycetes > Agaricales > Agrocybaceae > Psilocybe > Psilocybe tampanensis. The sequence goes on along the minus strand of JAHXRV010001651.1, from coordinate 35,645 downwards.
CCTGACATCAGGACTCCTCTTCTTCTTCTTCCCCGTCCTCCTCCCCCTCTTCTTCACCTTCCACAACGCCTTTCTTTGGCTCCTTAGTCAACTCCGCCTTCCCAACGATATCCCTCCAGGCAGTGAGCTCATCCCCGACTTGATTCCTCGCTGCATCCAAAGCACTTCGCAGGCCAGTATAAAAAGTCTTGTCCGAGTCCCCAGACGCGTTGATCTGGAACTCTTGAGCTTTTTTCGTCGGTTTGTCTCCGGAATCGAGACCTGCAGGGGGTTTTAACTCATAGCTTATCTTGATGGCGGTACTGGGAGCCATGTTTCTGGTGATGGTTCGTCGAAGAGACTTTGATTGATTCTGAATCGGTAAGTACAGGCTGCAGCCTAACATTCACAAACATGGCTGATTAGATTAGGGCGTTCAAGTCACCTGTGTCAGTTGATTTTATTTCTTCATCGATCCATCACCTCACAAACCTCTTCCTCCTCGGAAATTCTACGTTCAGAACTAGTTCTACACAGCTAACCTTGCTTTCCTTGCCTACAACAATCGACCGGGACCAAAACAACGCACTTTCTCAGAGTCTTTCAACTAATATTCTTTTCTCATAGACTGGCAATAGTTCTGAACTTCTTGGACAATGACCTCCGACTTTGATCTGGAATCTCTCGTTCACGTAGAACAAACGTCAGCCATCTTTCTTTCTTTCTTTCTTTCTTTCACCATTCTCCTTTTTCTATCTCATTCTCACCTTAACCACGACTTCTCTTCCCTTTTTTTTCTTAATGGCAGATTCTATGACTCCGGCTACCAAGACGGATTCGCTCACGGCCGTATTCACGGGCTGATTGAAGGTCGCGCGCTCGGTCGCGAACAAGGGTTCGCGATGTGGGAAGAGCTAGGTTTCTACGAAGGTTTCGCCTTGACATGGCGTGCGATCCTCGTCAGGCAGTCACGAGAAGACGAGTGAGTACCATTACATACATACATACACTCCCCCCACTGTTGGCCAGCCAGAACTGATTATCCCTTATTTTTCTCTTATTTTTTTGCCTCCTCTTCATATATTTTCCTTTTCTCCCAGTCGCGCCTCCCAACATATCCGTCACCTGCTCGACTCCATATCCCATTTCCCTCGCGTCAATCCCACTCCATCTTCCTCAGAAGAAGAAGTCGACGTCCAAAAACTCTTCCGCCAAATCCGCTCCCGGTATAAAATCCTCTGTTCCTCTCTCGGCGTCCGTCCCAGAGTACACTCATCCGATGTCGGTGTCGGTGTCGGTGGGAATGAGGATGGCGATCAAAAGAGCACTGGCACTGGCGACGGAAACCCAGACGCAGACGACGCGATGGAAGTGCACACAATCGACAAAGGAAGAGATTCGACAGTCAGCACTCACAACCAGCGCGTCAATCCAGGATCAGCGATACCCGTATGGAAAATTGACAACGCCGGTGTTAAAAAACCAGTGACCAACCAGGATCTCAATTTCTGAAAAAGATCCATTCATCAAAGCAAATCAGAAGAAGAAAAGGCTCGACGAGAACACGAATACCGTGCGTCATGTCAGTGCATTCGGCGTCAGCGTTCTCTTCTCCTTCCGCTTTCCGTCTTCGCCTTTATCATCTCCATCTCCATCACGCCATCACGCGGACAGTATACTCGTTTCTGTGCCACGTCAAAACAAAACCAAAACGATGAGACGCCTTCACGTTCGAAGGGGACCACCGACACTCAGGCTCGGCCTCGGTGCTCGGGACTCGGGACTCGGGCCTCGGCGTAATCTCTGTCTTTCCATTCCACAGCACACAAGTACACGGTACACGGGTACATGGAAACAAGGGAAGGAAGGATCAAGGATCAAGGAATTTCGGAAAAGGATTCTATGACCGCATAACTCGCGCCCTATCTCTTTGTCTATGTCTATCTCCGTCTCTACCCAAGCTATTCTGGCATTGATAGTCGCTATATTTGAACATGCGGTCATGCCAACAGATTATTTATCCGTGAAGACAGTGAACACGACACCGACCGACCCATGTACTTGTACTTCCACTCATGAATCGGAAGACCGAGGTCCGGCCTCCGGAAAACATAATTTCTCTCTCTCTTTTATTATCTCCTTTCAAAAATAGATATACCTTTCCCCACAACGGTCGACGCTGTCAGCGCTCAACCTTTCAGCCGCCTGCTGCTGCCCACGAAGTTCCGGCCCCGGCCCATGACCACTCTCTCTTGCCCTGGACACGACGCAATGATAGCGGAATCAGGCCTCAGGATACACCACGGATCATCATATGATCGTTTCTGACTTGTCTGAGGCTATCCTTGAAATAGACACATACATCGCTCGTCAAAATATTTATGCAGAATTCAAAAAACCATCGGAAGGAACTAGAACGTACGTATACTCGTCCTTTGCGTTTCACGGAACATACACGTTTTACTTCCTAAACGATGTCGCGCCATTCCTTATCATCTATAATAAAGAGATATGTCGTCAAGCATTTGGCTATGGGCGCTCGGTCGTTCACTTAACCCCATAATAGTATGGCTGAAGGGCTATAAGATCAAATGCAATGTTACTGTATATTTTAGTGCTAAAAACGATATGCGAGTTACTGGAGCGGCGATATGCAAAAATGAGCGTTAGGTAGTTTGTGTCTATAAATGCAGGTTTTGTCGAGGAGCGATGTGATGAGATACTGTTTACTGGCTCGGCGAGTCCATGGTTGAAGATGTCGATGAGGATTCAAAGAATGAAATATGGAGGCAACAATAGTCGAATACGATGCAGGCAAAAAAAAAAAGAGGAATGATGGAGAGGATGATGGTGAAATAATGGAATGGAAAATGATGAAGATACCGACAACAATGAACCGTATAAAAAAGCATAGAAAGTGGAAGGAGAATAGAACAAGGAAGGATCGGGAAGAAATGAGAACGAAGAATATTTTCTGACATGAGTGATAAAAAGACGCAATTGCAGTTACCAAAGAACGTATGTGAAAGCATGAAAGGATGAGGGTGATATATTCCGGTTGCGACGACTGCTGTGAATGAGATTTGATCTGAGTGTAGGATCGAGAACAGTGCGATTGGGTTGTTGTTGTTGATTACGCCTTCCTGGGGTGAATAATATATTTTTGTGTGACCAGCATGAGTGGTCGAGTCGGATAGTTCCAAGACCAATTGTATGAGATGCGATGCTTTTGTTGTTTTGAAAATCGACGTTGATATGCCCGTTTAAAAAAGACTGGATGTGTAAGCCAGAGTCGAGACCCAACGAGAATAAGGTATCCACAGCAGGCTAGTAGCCATAATATGCGCGCTATCATTGAAAACTTATCAGTACAACATCTTGGCTGTGTATAACAACGGGAGAGACTTGCCATTCGATCGCTATAGTCGACGAAAAAAAAATTCAGAAGAATGCAAGAGGAAGACACATCCGATGACTCACAAAAGCCAGATAACCTTGGAGCCAGTCTTGCATCCGCGGAGAGTGACGATGTGGCCTCGGATACACTCGTAGAGGAGAGCCCTTTGGTCTTTATCGGCCTAAATATCATTTAGGTTGTGGTCAGGCAGATAGCGCGAAGGAGACCATACCGTAGGCAGAACGCTAGCAATCAGTTGACTCCCAGTAACCGAAAGAGCCAGGTCAACAATCATAGCACGGCGAGCTCTTCAAAAGTGATGAAGTTGAGGTCCAATGATCATTCACATCATTTCCTAGGCTTACCCTTTGGCCGGCTCACACATGCGCCTTACGACCTTGTCGAGGGTTTCGACCCCACCTTCCTTGAGAGCTTTCGTGACGGATTTGGCGCCCTGTTCGTTGGTCGCAAATTCGAGGAGGCCTTCCAACAAATGGTCGAGAGTCATTCTTTTATGCTTCTCGGATCCATGCTCCAGGACTGAAAGTAATATATAATGTCAGAGATAATCTGTGCCTCTGGAAGGGTTGGGACGTACTGTGTTGAATGCAGTAGGATCCCCATTGGTTCTTCGTAACCTCACTAAATATCGCGAACCCGTGGTTAAGGAGTTCATCGACAATTCCGTCCTTCGCATCAGCTTCGAGGTTTTCGAAGGCGTGCTAAGAATTTATAGCTTCAAAAGGATAAACAGGTACTTCGGAGCGATATAGCTTACCTGTACGACAAGGGATCCTGTTTCGTGACAAGCCAATGACGCCCATTTCCCTTTGAGAGACTTGTTGACGCTGTAGGGGATATGTGAGCAATCATAGTATATGGAAGACGTTCAAGTAATGGCGTACAAAGCAAAAATGGGCGGCGCGGGGGGTGTCCATGAGAGCTCCATGATCTAAAAAAGGGTAATGGGCACTGAGGTGGTTTTCCGATGAATCGAGACCACTCACTTTACTCCAGACATGGGATGCATGTTTATTGACCAGAGTCTGTGCGGGATCACCACGCAACAGCTCCGAGACGATGATGAGTCGGATATCTTCTTCGCAATCAAGCGCCTTCTGGAGAACGTGACATCCGTAGCAGTTGATGGCAAGGTCAACAATACGTCCCCTATTGTTAAAGTCAGCGCCGGAGACGATGATATAAAGACATAGGCATACCTCATGCAAGCGACGATCTTCTGTCTTTCCTTAGGGGTAGAAGCCGCTTCCAGACATCTTTGTACAGCCCAGTTTCCGAATCTAGAGGCGAAGATGTATCAAAAACGAAGAATGACTAATACTAGAAGTATTACCGATGAGCCATCATCTCAAAGCCACGAGCGCATATAGCGTCAACGATTTTCTCTCTCTCTTCGACATCGGCGACTTTGAGCTTCTGTTGTAAAAATATCGAGGCTTGTTGGTCAGACGACTTGATGATGCGTGCGACGAAAACGTGGTAGGGAGGTGAAGAAGATGGATGAAGCAAGGATAAGAAATTGATTGGCTGTTTGATGCGCATACATCAGCACGGCGGTCGGATAATTGAAGGGGGGAAAACTCACCTCATGAGCGTTTTGAAAAGATTGGGACGCAGGAGGTTGCTGTTGGGCATAGGATGTTCGAAGAGGCTCTTCTTGGGCGTGTCCTGCGTTGAGGCTGAAGCCAAGTCCTTGCTTGTCACTCGCGTGACGCCAATCAGTGGTCAGTGCGCTCTGAGTTTGATTTGCATTTGCAAGTCCCTGCTGGTTTAACCGCCAATCCATGGGGGGAACCCGAGAATGTTCATGGCGCCTGGGAGGTGGGGAGCTGTAGATCGAATTCGCGATATCGGAAGGGGATGTATGCGCATGATGATTTTGAATGGCGCCTGGCGCAGGTGTTGGAGGCTCGGCGAAAGGTTCGAAGAACGGCATAGCATTGGTATGGGGAGTTTGGCGAGTGTGATTCAAGTGTATGAGTGGTTGACGACTTGGAGGAAAGCTTGGAGTCAACCTCTCCTGACCCTTGACAGGAGAGTTACTGTCGAATATCAGGGAGGGATGGTTAACATATGGAAGGACAGGATGGCCATTTTCATAAGGAGAGTGTAGTTTGACGTCAAAGGACCTTCCACTCGGGGAGAGATCCGTAGGAGTGAGAAGTGCTGAGGACACAGAAGCCGGGGAGAAGTCCGGAGAGTTAGGGGAATTTTCGATGTTCAATGCCAGTCCTGAAGGCTTGTGGTGGCCAAAAGGGGCTGGCGAGTTGAGGTTCAGCGTCCTGAGAAGCTGTTCGACATGCTAGGGGGTCTCGCTCAGGGACGTTATCGATGAAGAAACACGAATAAATGCGCAAACCTTGTCTTCATAATCAGGACTGTTTTTTTTTCTGCCGTCACCGATGGCACCGATCTCTCGAGATATCATCTGCGCAGGTTGTTGGGGTCCAAAAACGTCCTCACGACTGATGATGGGCTGAAGGGCTCCACTCTCGATGGAAGAGGATTGCTCAGCTTCCTTCTCTGCAACTCTAGAGAAAGAGTCGAGAGTCCTGGGCCACGTCGTATCCGATGGTTGAGGTTGGGGTGCCCAAATGGACCCCAAGAGGCCTGAGGGTTGCCTAGAGCGAGGATTAGGATCGTAAACGGAGAGATACTGTTGAGACTCTGGGGCGTGGGCCATTGGTGAGGAGTAGAATGAGAGGAGATGGTTGTGGTTGAGAGTAAAGAGCGTCGTAAAAGAATTTTCATATTTTATACAACGTCGAGCTTGACATCTTCTGTGAAATTCCCCCATCACATTCCTTTTAGGGACAACTTCTTCCCAAACTGGGATATTTGAATCCGTCTTGCGATATTCCACCTTGTATTTGGGCAGGAAAAGACAGAAAATCCTGCCAGAACGGCGCATATATCCAGTGTTTTAATCGCCAACGCAACTGAAAACAATAAATTATTGAGTGATTAAGTCAAAAAGTCAATAGTCAAACCGACAGGAGTGGCGTCTGCCCGAGGAATTTGCCGGCCCGGATCGTGATTTGAAGGTCGGAGGTTGAAATTATCCTCGTTGCTCAGAAAAAGAGAGTATGCAGGACCTTTTCACGGACTCTGAGTCGATTTTTCTCCGGAAGACCCTGCTGGTGGCTTCAAAGAACATAGAAAAAGTGAGACGAAACTTGGCGGTAGCCTGGAAAGACGACTGATTTCGAATTCATTGCAACAGACCCAGAGCACTGTCAATGGATCATCGAGCGAGTCACTGAAATGGTGGGTTGGTTATGAGGGGGAAGTCTTGCAGAGCGGCAGCGACAGGTTGTTCTCGACGCAATGACATCAAGCGACGTCGGGTCAGCGCGTCTACAATCCATCCAAGTCGGAGCGCCAGTGATGAGGCCTATAGGCCAAGGTCTGCGGCAGCCGCAAAGAATCGCAGACACTGTGGTATGTAGGCTCATGACTTTCCTTTCACATGATGCCTTCACAAAACGAGCAAGGGGAATCATTCATGACAATAGTTGTCGAACGACTTTCACCGTAGTTCAATTGGTTTTGGCAAGTCGCGACCGAAGTAATGGCCCGCCGTGATGGATGATGTCCTGATCTGCTCACTCGGGATATCGGTCTCATTTTGCTTTGAAAAAACCTCAACAAATCTGCTTCAAACTCGTCAGCTGTCTCAGATACCACACTGCTTGAGTTGGGTGGGGATTGGAGGAGGTAGAATAGGATGCTTCTCCCGCGAACCTTTGAAAATCCTACGACGTGTCCAAATCAGTCCATCTGCCTGATAAGAGAAATACCTCGCACGAGAAGCAATGTTATTGACAGGACCACGGATATAGAGGAATAAAATCCCCTACTCAGACGAACTCGAAGCACATCCCCTTCACCTTTGAATTGATGACTCGCAGATGGAGTTCAAAGCAAAGTTCCGAGATATCAAAGCTACTCTTCGTGCCACTCGACGAGGGTTGAGGCCCACTCGGAGCACCACACGGATACATTCGGCTATTTTAGATATCTCATGATTCTCTAGAACACGTCAAGGAACACTCCGAAGTAGCAAATCCGGTCGAATCTGATGTGTATTCGTATTCCAAGTACGTATAGGAATCAAGGGTGTTGTTATGTTAGGTTCAGATATGCCCAATGGGCACTCAAAACCTCTTCATTCATGCACATACGGCTGTGGGGCTTTCAGGCATCATCAATCTCCGACTACTGTTTGCAGAAAGGACTTGGTGAATCACCGCCGACCTTCAAACGCAATCGTCTGAGTCCACATTCAACTTGAAGCCTTAAGGCCTTATCTCCAGTTTGACGAACCAGTGCGCACCATTTTGTAAATTGTCGGAGAACAAAGCCAACACCAATACATCCATCTGACAAGCTCAAGAACCTCCGAATTCGTTATTCCATTGTTTTCCAATCTTCTCCGTATGATATCTCTCAGGACATGAGGAATCCGTGAGTCAGTGCCTTTTTAGCCACTTGACATGTCTTCCGTGTGGCTTTCTCGTAGACGGTCCATTTGTCTAATTATCCACGAGAGAAGAAGTCTACGAGGTCCCATAGGTTTGGCACAGACATGTACAAGTGTGAACCGAGCTGGAATCGCAGCTAACCGTGGTTCATTTGTCGCCTTCACCTTCGAACTTCGTGGTTCATCATGGTAACTTCTAACTGAACTCGAGAAGGTTCAGAGAAATACTTGGCGACGGCGAAAGGATGTAAATAGCGAGGGTCACATAGAAGCCATCTCGAAGGAAGGAAGGGGTTGAATGTTTTCCCAACGCCAGTTAATGCCGAAAGAGAGAGTGGTATTTTCGTCGTCAATTCAGTGTTCCAATCAGTTGATTAACTTCGTTGAAATTTTGGAGCGAGCGAAATAAAACAGCTCGTATAAGGCAAAAGAGGATAGAGATAGACCAGACCAAACCAACGAGTTCGGTCTTCGGTCGGTCGGAAACAGGCTGAAGAGATCTGTAAGAGGGACACGCCTCAAAGGAGATCCAGATCAATGGCCACTGGGAGGCGACCAAATCGAGGATAACCCAAGCCTACTGTGTTCAAAACAAAACAAGGTTTAAACGCAGCTGAACAAACTGAATTTCCGCTTGATTTCCGCCGTCAGGATGCTAGGTGCACGTCTGCACTGACAGGGTTACTAATTGAAAACATTCTTTGAGTGGACCTGTCCAGCCATATTGAATGCTCACCGCAGGTCGGTTATTCCAACGCAATTCCAACGTGTTGAGGAGACGGAAACGTCGATTGTGATTTTCAATACTAAAATAAAAACACATCGACCCACGGAGCCATGGACTTTGCGCAGAGTCCTATTCGGCATCGTCAACTCGGATGGGCCTGGCAATCATTAGTCCCCTTGTTTCCCCCGCCTACTCTAAGTATAATAGGGCGGTAACGAATGGCGGCGGCGCACTTTCCAAATGGCAATAAACTTTATCGCTTGAGCTCCTGTGATTGGAATGGTTCAGCATGAGCATCAAACGACCAGAAAATGATTGGAAAGGAGAAAGCCCCTCATGTTTGATCGCTGAATGTCCAATGCTCTCGAGATTCTGTTACTCTGCCAACTTGAGTGTACCAAATGGGCAGAGTCCCCTAGAATTTGCGGTGACCTACAAAGTATTCAATGCAATTACGTCAAAGTGTTATTCCATTATATGTTTTTGGAACACATTCGACGCTTACCTCTCAGAGCAGTGGAGCGCGAGCCCAAATTTGAAATGCCTGAACGGAGAGCTCCGAACAAATATTCGATACCCCAGATGGCAGAGAGCAAGTTTCTATTTTTTATGGTAATGGCAGATGCCAGAGACGCAGCGCCGTGTTCTTCTTCCCACTGGCACATCAGAATCTTCTGACAGCGGTGCCCACACATACCAGGGTGTAAGCAGCACGAAGGCGCCAACCATCCTGCCGATCCAAACAAAAAATAGCCATCAGCCGAAGTGGAAAAATAAAAGAGAGAGCGAAACTTGAAGGAGAAGAGAAGAGTCACTCTTCGCCATTAAAATAAATCCATAGATCTTCGTCGTAGACACACATCCACACCAGAACGCCATGTACTGTAAGTGGCTAGAAGGGCGCAGTTTATGAGGCGCGTGAGTGCACCGAGCTCGAGATCTTGAGACCCCGTATATCCAAGCCCGAGCAGAGTCGTGAGAGGCCGCTGGCCAAAAACATGATCGGCGAGTGGGGAGAAACGGCTTCCCTGCGCATTATGATTCAGACGCTCGACAGGCGGACAGGTTATATCCACTCTATGTACGGCCTCGATTATTCATTTGGCTGTTTCGCGGGTACCTTGGAAATCAAAAGGAAAGGAAATTTCCCATGCAAGCTTCTTCAGCAGCGGTGGTATGATTGAATACTGTATCTGTTACAGTCCTGATGAGTTAGGCGTCGGCGGTTTGCAGCTGAGATAGAACTTACATATCCAACAGGGAGAGCGGCCATTCAAGTGATCATATAGAAGACCAACTCCAATAGGAATTGAACAAAGGAAGGGTTCAGAAAAAACGGCACCTGGTACTCATCTGGTCAATTCAAATTCAAATTCAAAGGAAACGTTCCAACAGAATAAATGACTGACTTACCAGTACTGCTCATCGCCGCCTCTCCACTCTGGCAGACCCCACTGTACCCAGCTCCGAATGGACGTTGTCGGCAGCTTCGAGGAAAAGACACACACACAACAACCTATGTTGAAACGGCCACGAATGACCAAGATCCCATACCAACGGTACCAACAAATTAAACATTCTGACCCTGCAAAAGTCGTCCACTGGGATTAGAAGTTCGCTGCCCAGTATCCACCTAATTCATCGGATTAACTCGGTGAAGCGATGTAAATTGAAGGCCGCGTCCGAGTCACTGGTAGGCTGAGTAGCAAGGATAGAATTTGAAATGAGTACATATGTATACATCGACGAGTGTCTCGAGCTAGTCGCGTAAAACATTTGAACTAGCTCACCATTCATGATGAAGATCATCACGGCTTCTTCGACTGGTCCTATTGAATTGAGATGGTTGAGGGAATAGACCAATCTCTGATCAATGGTCTACTTTCGGAGGAGGGGGGGGCTTCCTGGCAGAGATAGGCCAATTAGCCTGAGACGACGAACCCTTGGAAACGTCCAAAGCCTCACTCGAGTCCAAGTCGCGACATTTTTTGAAATTCGGGTATGTCCATATCCCCTTCTCATCCCACATATAATAACGCCAGTGTTGGATACCTTGGTACCGGTTCTATCGACCTATCAAATAACCTTTTTCCCAAGTTAAGTGAAGGCCGCAGACGAAGAAGAGGGACAGGAGTAAAGTAATATGTCGCACACGCACCTTCTCTTTCCGCTGACATATCACAACTGAACAAACCACTGGCAAATACCGTGACCGTTTCCCAGTGTAAAAGCCACTCGCACTCTTCATGACGAATATAGGCAAACTGTAGATATGAGTAATATGAGTCCAAACGGGTTTTTGACACAAATATGGGCAAGTTTCAACGTTACATGCATGCATACATTCTAGCCTAGAGCCTGCCTGAGGCTTCCTTCCTTCCTTCGAAGAACTGCCATCAGATTCAGAGGCGGAAATTGTGAACGTGAACCACTCAGGCTGGGGCTGCTGCGTCGGCGACTCCGCCAACCAATGATGTTTGATTATCACGGAACCGAAGACACTGGAGAGAACAATTCCGTCAGAAACCAAACGAAAACGGGGGACTGCTCTCTCTCTCATGAAGGCAAGGCTGGGGTTGGAAGTTTCAGTTAAATGAAACGCCGTCCTCGAAAGGGGGTACGAACCTAAGTATCCATACATAACATCCATACCAGTTGTTCTTTTCTCCTTGTGAACAACGAAAAAAAACACTGCCAGCCTCAGTACCAGTGGGTACAAACGTACGAAAGGGGATCGATTCTTCTGTTAGCCGCCATTAAGCCATTCTAAGTAAGCCATTCTGTCCGCGTCATTCACCATTACTAACAAAACACCAACGCTCAGTAAGTTTGCTTTTCTTTGAAACGTTTCCGAGAAGACGACGAACCTGCATTTGACAACCTGTTGACAAAGAAGAACCCTTGCGAACGCGAACGGAGAAAAAGGCAAGTAGTACGCTTCTGAAAGAAAGAAAATGACATAAATACCCGATGCCCGGACGCGCAGAATTATTTTACTTACTTAGCCTGAGCCAGGTTGGCGCGGCGATGCAGCATTAAACATATGCAATGCGCGTGCTGGGGTACCGAACGATGAAGTAGCGACAGGTCACAAAAATTGAACCCTCGGGCATCCATGATCCATGATCCATCATGCGAGAGATCTCAAAAACGCGAGGGTTTTCAAAGATGCCGCTTAGCCTAGCGAGCGAAGAGCCTGAGTAGCGGTTGTCCGTCGTCATCCAATGAATGTTGTAATGTGCTGCGAGTCCGATCAAATTTCCAGACGTATAAGGCGACACTTCCCGACGATTGAATCTGAATCTGTGGTGGATATTAGACAGGCTCCGATGTCCAGGACGTTTCCTGTTGCAGGAAGGAATGAAAGGTCTGGACCGTTCCTACTTGTCGGAGAGGAGAGGACGACGACGGCGGCCTACAATTCTGTGAAGGTTTGAACATGGTACTTAATGCATCATGATAACTATCGCCTAGCGAAGAAAAGCGAGAACCTCACAATTTGACATGAAATCTACAGCGTCGATCCTCTGCACATTGCGTCAAGCCACGTCGTGACGGCCCATGAGAGAAAGACAGACCTGAGGTGGTTACTGTGAAGTGACCGTTTCGTCGGAGGCGGTTTGGATTCGGATTGGAGTGCCAAATTACTGGCATGCACGCATGCAGGGTAGACCGATTCCCAACCCCATAGCACGGTACATACATAAATCCACACTCCCCGAAGACTCGCACTGTCAATGCCAGCACCCCGCGAGCACCCGCCAGAGGCCTGAGGATCTCGCCGTCACGGTCGGCCGTGGCTCGTCGCGAATTAAAACTCGAATGACGCCTTGCGCTTCGTTTCCATTCCATTTCATTTCGGGAGTGGGAGTTCAATTGTGGTGATGGTGCTGGTGGCACGATATGTACGGCCTGTTCTGTTCTGTTCTGTTCCAATCACAATCACAATCAATCAGAAAAATAACATACATACGTGTTATGCTCAGCCGAAATCAAGAAAAATGATGATGATGATGATGATGATGACATTGACAACTCACCTCACCTCACCCCACCCCACCCCACCCCTCCGGACTTTCTCGCTCGCAGAAACGAAACATATAAGTACGCGAGCGCAGTTTTGTTATGTCATGTCGCAAGGCGTATGTATGTAATAACGCTGTTGAAGAAAAAGCGAGAGCTGCGAACGACTCTCAGGTCGCGGTGTTGCCAGTGCCAGTGCCGTTGCCAGTTGCCAGTGACGAATCCGGGCCCGCCGCCGAGATTGAGGTAGAAAGAGGCCCAATTGGTATGGATGTCCGTCAAGAAACGCGTCGAGTCATAGCGAAACCCTAGCCAGAGCCACGAAGTTTCAACTCGAGACCCTAACCACTGCAGCACCGTCACGTCGCGACTCGCACGAACCACCCTTGAGCAACCCCCGCCCAGCGTCTGCAGGGTCGCGTTTGCACTTTCGACATATGGAGGTGAGGATAATATAACTTTAAGTACTGCGCATATAATGATCATGACGGACATACATACATACATACATAACACCTATCCGGCACATTCCATATTGCCAGTGTTATGGGTAAGGGTAAGGGACCTGCTTAAGAACGGCCGAAAACCAAAGGAGAACTTGGAAGACGACGAAACCATTGTCGTCGTCGTCGTCTTGGTCCTGAAGATCTACATAGAACAACGCCGCGAAAACCTCCATTGGCTCATACTAATAAAGTAGATGACGACACCGTGATTCAGACAATCCCCAATGCCCAATAAAATATATACAGTATGTACGTACCATCACATTGACAGGAGCATCCAAGCCTGAACCTGAGAGAAGAGAATGGTCAGCATAATCGCGGGAAGGTTGGGTCCAGGCACCCGGCCGTAAGCACATACATACGCGTCGTTGTTTTCTTTGCACTCAAGAGAGAGTAGAGTGTCCAGATGGATGGCTAACGTCTAACACTGACAGTGATGGAGGCTTTTCACCAGTACCAGTGCCAGTTTGGTGCCAGTACCAATGAAACTGAGGGCTGCTGAGGGAAAGAGGGACGATAAGTAATTTAAAGGGTCGCATTTCCTGATCAAGCGCAAATTGCACGTCCTCGATTTTCTCGAAGTGGCCAATGATCTGATCGGCAACTTCCGCGCGTGCGCGAGTGCCGTGGGATACTGAATCTCAGCGCGGCATTTCCCGTGGTCCGATCAGGACCAGTTCCAATTCCGTGATCGGACCCTTTTGGCGGGGAAGTCAGTGGGAGGAAAGGACTCTCGAGACTCGAGGGAAGAGGAAAGGGAGGGAAAGAGAGAAAGATAGATAGGAATGTCAGAGAAGGATGAGACCGAGGCGTGAGTGGGACCCTCGATTCGGAATAAATTTCCGCGTAGATTCATCGTAGTCTTTAAACTACGATACATAAGTCTTAAGAGTCCGCAAGCAGGTTCACCGGCACCTCCGAGTCCAGAGATATAGACGACGACGAGTAGATGCTGGTGAAAGAGGTATATTTGAAGTTAAGTATAGCCGTCGTCAACATCGCCGTCGCCGTCCCCGTCGTCGTGTGATACCAATCATATGCATTGTAAAGATAGATCATAGAGAAGAGAAAAACACTTTCAGACGGCGGCCACAATTACCCAATTACCCATGGGCACTGGCACTGGCACTGGCAGCCCATGGGATAGCTCGTCGACGGCGATCAAATAATGACGATACATATCTCGTTATGTTATGGGTAAGTAGATACTTACTGATCGATTATCCAGACGGACAGACGGACAGAAAGACAGACAGTCGTCAAGCTCACTTACTTATTTCTTTAAATAACATGAAAGTATGTATGTAAGTGTAAATATAAAAATAACAAAAGCGACCCATGATCACAGCCTGAGGCTGAGGGTGCTCACACTCACAGACAGACTGCTCATTGACACTGCTCACCAGAATTTAGTTTAGTTTTAGCACGACTCGGAAACGTGCCAATGATGGATGGTTGTTAACAGTTAACTCCGTTATGGGCGAGGTCTGGTCAAGTTTAGATTGATATGTACAGTATGTCGATGAAAGATAGCAGATGGATGGATGGATGGATGGATGGATGGATGGATAACGCCGTTTACTTAACTTGAAGTACTCGACGGGTTTTGTGGGGTAAGGTCTAAATTTACCTACTTACTTTCATGCGCAGCGCGGGGCTTTCGTTTCGTTTCGTTTCTGCTCTGGTTCTAGTTCTGCTTCCGTTCTGTAAGCGACAGAAACTGTACGTTGGATGTCTGGATTCTAAGCCTGGAGTTTGATGTCTGAAGTCTCGAGGAAGTTCACTAGAAGCATGGACTTGGAACTTGTTCATTTGAAGAAGCGAGCCTCAAATATGTAAGTTAAGTTAGATAACTGGTATACGGATCCGGATCCGGAGGTGAAGGTGGAGGTGGGAGGTGGGGGGTTCCAGAAATGTCGATATCGATGAAGATGACAACATGTGACGGCGACGGTGAACGGGTGAATGAAATATGTACTTACTAGAGGATTCAAGAAGTCGATAGAGGATGACGATGACCACCACCACGACGGTCCGAGGAGAAAACATGGCATGGCATGGCAATCATGAGATTTAGATTTAGATTTAGAACGTGGACTCGGAGACGGGGGGGTTATGGACCCGTAAGTATGGACCCGTAGATACGGTCCGAAGGTGAACGTGGGACGTGGGACGTGGGGGACGGAGAAGATGAGGAAATGGGAACACGAATCACGATGATCCTGATGATGATGATGGTGTTGTTGTTGTTTAGTGTACTTACTCGATGATCGATGTGATGGAGAGACTTGAAGCAGCAAGCCAGTGCATAGTCACTAGCACTGGAGTGAAGATCGACCTTGAGCTGGACCGCTGATGATGATGATGATGATAGTGTTACAGTTGGATGATGAATGGAAGGACTCGGATGCGCCACAACGGAAAGGTGGAATTGACAGTGGGGTAGTTCGACGAGCGCGAGCAGGGATACGGAGGGATACGGGGGGACTAGCAGCGAGGGCAATGGGACGGGCGTCTACCAAGGACTCAGGAAGACACTCCAGGACACTCGAGACACGCGAGGGTGGGGGGATTTCCTAAAGGATAGGATGTAAACGCCGTTGAGTGCGTGGATGCCTCAAGGATGAAGGGGTGTGCGGTATATTAGTCATAGCACTCCGATTAGGTTTTGTGCAAGGTTCATTTGCGAAAAAAAAAAAAGACAAGTAAGGAAATGGGATATGTGGAGAAAGAAGAAGGCAGAAAGGATGGATGGAGAGATGGGTGGATGAATGGTAGACGTAGCGAACCGGCGGTAAGGAGAGAGAGCAAAGAAAGAGATTCAAATCGGGAGAGAGAGATGAGGTTACGTAATGGGGGAGTTGATCGCCGTGAGTTATGGTGACGGAGATGAAAAAAACGAAAATGAACTTAACAGGACGACCTTCCTCCCGACTGCTTAGTATGTACAAATACGAACTCCCACATCCCCTTCCCCTTCCCCTTCCCCTTCCCTGTCATCATCCCACATGCACTTCCACGCCCTCCCCCCAGAGACCCAGCAGCACATCGCCTTCCTCCTCGCCGCACACCAGCCCCTCGGCCCCCACCACGCCCTCCTCCTGCCCCTGCGCCTCACATCCAAGCCCATCGCACGCGCCCTCGCCCACCCCGCCCTCCACGCCCGTCTCTTCCGCCTCAAATTCGACACCGCCGCACCCACCCGCCGTCTCCCCGCCCACGCGCCCCCGACCGACCTCGCACTCGCACGCCAGCTCGATGCCTACCTCCGCGCGCTGTCCGTCCTGCGCAAAGCCGATCCGTACCACCCGGACACGCCTAGTGCGGTGTGGATGGCGCTGATGATGATGTTGGATAATGATGGCAAGAACTACGCCCAGCTCTCGAGTTATGCGGGCGTGCACCGGTTTATCCGCGTCTATGTGCATACTCGACTCTGGGCCGAGTCGGACCTACGAACGAACGATGGCTGGCCACGCGATTCGCCGCTTAACAGTGCGGTGCTGTGGTTAATGTGGTTGACCACGGAGCGCACGCACCTCCTCCAAGAAAGCGTAGAGGAACGAGAAGCCCTCATCCTGCGCATCCTCCCGTTTGTGGTCCTGCCACAGAGATACCCCGCCTCGGAGGCGCCCCCGAATCATTTTAGGCTGCCATTGCCGTTGGCGGATGCGAAGAGGTCGCCGCTTGTGACGTTTACGAGTACGAGTACGGTTATCTCCAGCGCGGATGGGAATGCAAAAGCGACTATCGTCAGCACGAGTACCTACCCACACTACCTCCCACCACGCGCCGTCTCCTTGCCCTACTTCGACTTCACCTTTTCTTTCTCCCCATCCCCCTCCAACTCCCCTCACCCAAACCAACCCAACCACATCCAACTCACCATCCCCATCGCCTCCATCCCCGCCAAGCTCCTCTTCATCGCCCGCCGCGAACTCCGCCCCGTCACCATCCCCGCCCACGTCCCCCCAGGCCCCGGCGGCCCAGGTCTCCCCCTCACAAGAGACGACTACCACGAGCTCAACCGATCCAAAGCCGCGCTTCTCCCCACGAATGCACGGTGGTGTTGGGTGGAGGGCAGGGGGAGGTGTGTTAATCATGGGATTGGGGTTGGGGATTCGAGTTCGAGCTCTCAGGGAACGGGTGAGGAGGAGGAAGGAGGAGAGTGGATCGATGAAAAGGATGAAGGTAACGAGAGCAAGAAATGGGATACCACTTTTTGGCGTATGGTCCTCTGTGGTGATTGGCGTGCGCGCAGACCGAGATTCTTCTTCGACCCTGGAGAGGTATACACACTCGGATCAATGAGCGGAACATGGAGAGGGAAGGTTTATGTGTGTATTTTTTCTTTTTCTTTCTTGGTTACTCTTACGCTTACTCCTACTAATCATTAATCCCTATAGATCCCACAAGCCCCCCAATTCCAACTCGCGTTACAGAACCCGCTTTACCCATCCGTGAACGACGACTCGCTCTCTCTCGCCGTTGCCCTTTCCCTTCCCCCTCCACCCACTCCAACAACCGCCTCTACATCCGCGTCCACATCAACATCAACACCCGCAAACGCAAACGCACCGGACCATGCCCAGCCTCCTCCTCCACCCCAAGCCCAAACCCAAACGCAGACACAACCCATGATGGGCTTCGCGTTCACAGAGAACAGTCTGAGACTCGTGATGCAGCCCGTGTTTTTGGAGGTGAAGGAGCATCATCGGATTTGTTTGTGTGCTTCTTCTTCCAAGTCTTCTTCTTCCGAGTCTGAGGAGGGTGAGGAAGGTGAGGAAGGTGAACGCGAGGAAGAAGGCGAAGACGAGCTGGCGGAAGAGGAGGAAGAGGAGCAGGGAGGATGCGGGATCATACCTGTCCCCAAACCGACGGTGGTCGTGGTGGATTATGCGACGTCGTTGGTCGCTTCTTCGTCTTCGTCGTCTTCTCCTTCGCAGCAGCAACAACCTCAAGGACAAGGACAGGCGCAAGGACAGGCGCAAGGACAAGGACAGGCTCAAGGACAGGCGCAAGGACAGGCCCAAGGACAAGCGCAGGCCCAAGGACAGCATCATATCACACAATACCAACAAACGAACGCTGTTCCGCTCTCTCGTGTCCGGGTGGATTATTATTCGACGCCTACGACTGGGCCTAAGGCGAAGGCTTCTTCTTCTCGGTCTGAGGCTTCGTCTTCGTCTCAACCTCAGGCTCAGGCGTCCTCTCAGGCCCAGGCTTCCACTTCCTCTCAGGCTTCCTCGTCCTCTTCCACTTCCACTTCCTCGTCGTCACACCCTCCACAAACCCAACAAACGCACCAAAACACGTACAACGCACTTGACCCATCGACGCACCCTCCTTTACCTGAGGAGTATAAGGGGTATCCTGCTCGTGAGGAGAGCGACGATGACGGCGATGACGACGCCGACGACGACAACAACGCTAACGAAAACGATGTCGACGACGACGAACAATGCGAGGAGGAAGACGAAGACGAACAAGACGAACTAGAACAAGAAGAAAAAGACGAAGCCCACGTCGACAAAGGGATGCACAACGCCTGGTTCGAAGGTGCCGTCGGAGGCGTCGTGTGGGCTCCGAGGGACAAGAAGGTGCAGCTCCGGGAGCAGGATGAGATGAGGCGGGTGGTTGGCATGGGAAGGGGGATGGAAGGGAGGGGAAGGGGAAGGATGAGAGACCAGATGGTGTTCAGTGTGAATTATGATGTACCGGATAAGAAGATTGGGGAGCTGGACGCGGGGTGTCGGGGTGTTGTTGGGAGTGTGTTTGGGCTGGGTGGGGATGCGAACGGGGGTGTGGATGCGGATGCTAATGGTGATGGGGAGAAGGCCAAGGGGAAAGGCAAGAAGACCGAGGGGAAAGAGAAACCAAAACCGAAAAACAAGAAAAAATCATACGTCTACGAGACGTACGACCCATCCAAGATGTCGACGCATGATGCGCTCTTCCCTCCCGATCCCTCTCACACTCCTTCTCCCACTCCCACTCCTTCTCCCACCCAACCTAAAACCCAACTCACCTACCCAACAACACCTACATGCGCGAGCTGCGACGCACGAGAGCGTGCACGGGTGTTGCATAAGAAGAGACGGGAGAGGGAGGAGGAGGAGGCGATTTTGGAGAGGTTGATGAGGAGTGTGGCTGGTGGTGATCGTTGGCGCGAGGGTGGGTTGGGTGAGGGAGGGATGGAAACGGATGCGGATGAAAAGGACATGGAGACGGATGAGTTGGATATGCAAGCGTTTGGCGCGGAGGAGGTGGTTAGAGCTGTTGAGAGGGGTGTGGGAGCGCATATGGGGCGTGGTGGTGAGGGTGTGGGTGGGGATGTGGATGTGGATATGCGTGATGTTGATGTTGATGTTGATGTTGGCGACGATGACGAAGATGAACAGGAGGATGAGGAAGATGAAGATGAGGAAGAAGAACAAGAGACCGACACCGACACTAGTACTTCTTCGTCTGGGTCTGGTACCGCAGGCTCGAGGAAGAGAAAGAGGGCGCTTGGTCGGCACGCTCCTGCTTCAACTTCTGCTCTGCCTTTGACTGCTTCTGCTTTGAACTCGACTTCTGCTTTGACTTCGGCTGCTTCGACATCGACTTCCCATGGTACGGCAACGACGACAACGACAACAGCAACTCGGGTACTGGGAAGACGGAACTCTAAACGCGCGAGGCGCCAGAGCCAGGGGAGTCGTGGTTCTGGTTCGGCGTCGGCGGTGTCTGATGATGATTCTGACTCTGCGTCTGCATTTGCCTCTGCGTCTTCATGTGGGTCTGGGTCCTCGATTTCTGGATCGTGTTCTCCTTCTATGCGCGACGACGAAGATGGTGATGATGGCGATGAAGAACACAGCACCACCTCCTCTACCCACATCCACACCGCCAATTGCACCTACCCAGGCTCTCATACGCACACGCACACTCATCGGCACACGCACACGTCAACGCCCACACAACAACAACAACAACACACGTCAACGCTAACGCCAACGCACGACCCCGGCCCATGTCGAGGTGTGAAAGACATCGTGATCACGGGCGAGACGGGGTCGACGTACAGGATCTATCAGAGTTTTACGTGTTATGGACGGGTGAGGAGGTGGGATGGGTTGGTGGGGATCTTGAGGGTTTCTGTGAGTGTCTTTTCTTTCGTCTGGTTTCGTTTTCACTTCTACCCGCTTACTGACTCTCTTCTTCTAATCTTTCTTTTTCGAAATAGCGAGGCGGACCGGACGCGGCGATCTCGTACCTGTTTATCTTTGGATATGTGGTTGGAGAGAGGAACTTTGTGGGGGAGTGGAGGATGGCGGCGAGCGATCCGATGATGCCGACGTGGGGGAGTGCGTTTGTGATGAGTAAGTCGTGAGGCCTTGAGGCGTCGAGGTGTGTGTGTGTGTGTGGGTTGGGGTGTTGAGGCGTTGTGTCGTGTTCTTGGTTTTGGTTTGGTTGGCCCTCTCTCTTCCTTCTCCTCTTCACCCCCACTCGACTTCACTCCTTTCTCCGTTCTGCGCTCTCTGTTCTGCTTTCTCCGTTCTCGTCGATACCCACATCCCACCCCAGCTCATCTCATGACATGACATGAAAACACACAGATCTCCTAGTCGAGAGTCTGTTTCCTGTTCTTTGGAACAACTGGTTACCTATCTATTCTATTCTATCTGTTCTATCTGTTCTATCTTATCGTACCCCTTCTCTTGTTTCATCCTTCATTCTTCATCCTTCACTCTCACCCTCACTCTGTCAATCATATTGTACCATCACTTTCCATTTTGTATATAGTACTTACGCACGCACGCACGCATACCCAGGTCCCACAACTTCATTTTTTCGGATTACATACGATACCATACGCACATACGTACATAGAGATGACTGATTCATGACAGATCTAATATGTACCATATCCTACCTATACCTATGAGATGGTGCGAATTCATTGACACTTATTTGCTTATCTGTATTTGGACCTGGTGCTTGGACCTCTGAAAAAGCCAAGAAAAAGCATTGACCTTCAGCCGAGCCACGACGAGCCGACCGAAGGGAGGCGAGGAGTGGTGAGGTTTCTGAATTTCCTGTGAAATTTTTAATATGGTTTTGCTGTTTTTTGATTCCTTTAGCATGAACAAGACGGCCAGGGCGAAGCGAAGGCAAGGCTTGTATCTATATAAGGTGATATACTTACTTTGTGCTTTACTGTACACTGAGAAGGGTATCGCGGGTATAACAAGTGGTATCTGGAGGGGAAATAGCTACAGCTTAGATAGGGCGAGTAGTGAAGGCGATGGGGGCATAACTGAACCTGGCCAGTCACTACAGCTAGATTTGAAAGAAAGAAAAAAAGTGTGGGAGGCCAAGAAGGGTTCGAGTCTGAATCTTGCTTTTTTTCTTTCAACTTTGTGCTTTTGACGCGTTTTCGAGGTTGAAGCCGTCCTTGATGATGGGAGGATCGAGATAATCGAAGATTTTGGGGAGGGAAACGCGTTTGGAGTCCCAGATCAGTGTCATGTGCTCTCGTGTATATCTGTCCAGAAAACAACATATATAAGAATAATGAAACCGTAATTGATATGAAGTTTATGAAATCAAGATACAAATGCTTACCTGCTTCAACTTCTAATCCACTCTCGGACCTTTGCCTTGACCTGTTCTAAAATGTCAGGGTTCTGTCCCCGCAGACTTCCACTAGCGTTGTAGATGCTGTTCATCCCCCACAGGGCAACGGACCGTTGAATGGCTTCATTTGAGTCGAGGATGACAGACTCCTCAAGATCCTGTGGTTGTGGGGGAGGATAGTGTACCCCATGAAAGGCTTTTTCGATGTAAAGCCAATGGAGGAGGACGTCGTCTCTTGTTGCGAGAAAATGATCCATTAACTTGTCGTAGTATAGTATATAGGCGCAAAGTAGAGAAAGCTCCTTATGCGCCAGGGGCTCCTTCTTCTTCCGAGTCACATCTTCGTACAAATCGAAGAGGATCCATCGCTTCGCGATGAAAAGTTTCAGTACATCAACGTGGCGCGTGCTGACCATCGTTGGATTGGCCGAAGGGATGTCGAGGTCATGGTCGATGTTGATGCCTTGGACCCACACCGAGCCATTATTGTGGAAGTCGAGTCTGTACTGAATCTGACCCGCACGCCAAACCTTGGTCCGAGTATCAAGCGTGCGAGGCTTTGGGTTCCAATCGAGGTCTAAGAGCTGAGGAGGATACACCCATGGGGCCCGAGACAGCGTAATCATAAAAATGGACATAGTAGATAGAAGAGCTGAACGAAACAAATGGTACTTGGAAGTGAAAGCGAAGTTGTCGTTGACGTTGGCGTTGCAATGTTGAACGTTGAGTGACGTTGAGGCGTCACGCGTCACGCGTTTTGTTAAATATAAAAGGCGACGCGACGCGACTTTTTTTTCCACCCCTTTTTGTCCTCTACCACAGAGGGCACATCTCTTTGCCACTTCAATCTTCCCCTCCGACGATCGTTATTATCGTATACCCACCTGTGCTGCCTCATTTCACCTCATTTTCTTTTATAGTCATCGAGCCCCTCGTCGTTGTCGTCTCCTTCACTACATAAGTCATCGTTGACCTGTGCATCAAAGGGACTTGCTACTTCTTCTAAACGAACAGCAATGGTATACGACGAGAGATGTGATAGGCACTTCGGTAGCTGGCGTGCATACGACCAACACACCGCTGCGTCCTGCTTCCATAACATCTGCCAGGACTGCAACCTCGACTTCTCCACCTGGACCGGGTTGAAAGAACATTGGGTACAAAGTCCTCACCATGAGTATTGCCAGTACTGCAATGAGCATGTCGAGGATGTTCGAGAGCACTATGCGCAGTTTCATGATTATTGTGGGACGTGTAATAGGGTGTTCAAAGATGACTTTGGGCTTAGGGAGCATTATAGGCAGTCGGAGATGCATCATTATTGTGCGCCGTGCAATAGGCTCTTCATCTCGGCGAGCAACCTTACTTCTGTAAGTCCATTCTCTCAGGTTTCAGACCTCCGTTTTCTAATCTACTTTCTTCTTTTATCTAGCATCTCAACTCATCCGTCCACCGACCCAAAGACGTCAAATGCCCCTTCAAATGCGGAGCCTCCTTCGTCTCCCGCTCCGCCCTCGTCCTCCACCTCGAGAACGGCGGCTGCTCCTCCGGCATGACCCGTTCCCAAGTCGACAAATACGTACGCCAATTCGACACCAACAACATCATCACCGACCCTTCTCGTCTTCTCACCGGCGGTAGTGGCTCCTCCTCCTCTCAGGAAATCACGCTCATCGCCACCGAACGCTCGTGGAACGGATCCGCATACCAATGCGTCTTGTGTTATAACCCCTTCCGGACCTTGCACGCGCTGAACCAGCACCTCGCGAGCCCGAAACACAAGGACAAGGTGTATATCTGCAGAGGCGCCGAGTGTGGGTTGAGGTTCAATGCGCTGAGTGGGCTCGTTCAGCATGTCGAGAGTGATAAGTGTGGTGTGGGCAGGCTTAGGTTCGTGCAAAACACGATGGATAGTGTGTTGGGCCAGATGGGCAGGCTTACGATGGGATGAGTCGGAGTCGCGACTTTCTCGAGAGCAACGTGGCCTCCTACCCAGCCTCCCTCCTTTTGTACAACACCAAAGCGATACCAATTTTTTTTTTCGTCCGACCTTTGCGCTACTTAGACTCACTCACTCACTCACTGCGAAATCATCGTTACATATTACCTTCACTGTCCTATAGCGATTTTATACTTTTACATATTGCATACAAAGTTACCGATAATAAATAAATGTACTTCTTTCTTATTTTCCCCTCCAAGCCGAGTTCTGCATCGACGGTTTTTTGCCTTTTTAAATAATATTTATTGTATCCCATACTCTACCAAGAAGGTGCTCTCCTAAGAGGAACAAAAGTATTGTTTTCCACAGTGCGAGGAGTCGATGTTGTTCTGTGTTGAAACCACCCCTCATTCCTCTTACTATCCTCCGCCGCTCTGACCACCTTCAGAAACACACTCTCCAAAGACGCTCGCTCGACCGTGTACTCTAATGGTCCCTCTCCCTCTCCTGCCAGTGTTTGCTGACTGACACCATCGCCTTCGCCCTTGCCTTCATCTTCATGACCTGTCGGCTGTGAAGTTGCCGCTGCCAGTTTGTTGAACAGCTGGGCCAAGGAAACAGAACCGTCAATGGGCACCTCAAAGCGCGTCGCGACGTCGTCCATCTTCCGCGATCCGGGGATGAGGGACATGGTGTTGAGAGCGCGGATGGCGTCTCGTCTAGACCGACATGAAAAGTGGATTTCGTATGTCGCGTAGCGTGTGGACAGGTCATCGATGGTCCCGAATGCTACGTACAGTATGTGCTCATTAGATAGGGGTGTTCATAGTTAATTAGAGTGTGGATCCGAGACGTACCAAGCATCCGTTTGGCGAGGATACCAACGTTGTTTGCCAATGCAGACGCTTCCTCCATAGAATCTTTGTAAAAAGAAAAAAATTCAATGAAAAGGGGAAAAAAAGAAAGAAAGAAAGAAAGAAAACATACGGGTAGTGATGATAATCGCTTTACCCACAGACACCTTCCTCAAAGTCTGCCACATATCCCTCTTCATCTTCGGATCCACCCCCGTCGAGAACTCATCGATCAACACAACCGGCGGGTTGCCCATCAACGCTATCCCCAACGCCAATTTCCTCTGGTTCCCACCAGATAAATTGCTCGCCAGTCGATCGGCATAGGGACTCAGCGCCGTGGATTTGAGAATCCCTTCGACGCTGGCATCGAGTTCGGGGCCTCGTGTGAGGCCTTTGAGACGACCGTAGATCATGAGATGGTCGCGCACGGTGAGGTGGGAGTCGATGGCTGTGAATTGGGGGCAGACGCCTAAGGATCGACGGGCTCGTTGGGGGTGGCTCACTATTGAGTGTCCGTTGATGATCACATCGCCGCTGTCCGGATACACATCACCCTCTGTATAATAAATAAACGTCATTATTAGCCAAAGCGCACATTCTGAGAAATGGCGGAGTAGGGGTCTTACGGATGATGTTAAACGTGGTCGTCTTCCCAGCTCCGTTGGGTCCTAACAGAGCGAAGATAGAATCTCGAGGCACGCCCAGGCTGACATCATCGGTGACTCGTTTCCCGTCGTATGATTTGGATAGGTTCAGGACACGGAGGAGATCGTCAGAAGTTCGGACGGCGTCTGCGGCTTCTATCACATCTGGACCTGGACGCGACGCTCCTGCTTGCGACCCAAGGATATACGACTTCTTTTGTTTTGAACGTCGAACCTTGGATCCAGAGTCCACGTAGGCCAATATTCCAAAGAGGACGAAGATGTAAATGATGAGATAGAGGATCGGTCCTCCGAACTTGGTGATGGAAAGCATAGAGGCCGATGTGACAGAATCATTTCCGGAAGTACACAGAAGAGAGAAAAGGTTGGTTGAAACGAGAGTTGCCCGGATCTTTGTGATTGGAGGGTTGGTAAGTTGAAGGATAAGAAACGGATTGTTATAGAGTGATGAACTTACCACGCTAGTTATGGGTGCAACAAAAGAGATGGTAAAGTGAATTATCGTGGTCAACCGACTTGATTCGGTGATTTTTCCGAAGGTGAATACAGCGAGGTACGAAGAGAGATAAAGCTAAGGTATACCATGAGTATTAAAAAACGGCTATGACAACCATAACACTTACGATAAATACAATGAATTGATAACATGCCACGATAGCAAATGCAGCCAACGGGGAGCCGACCATTAGTGAAAGACAATATGCGAAGAGGGTGCCGCTAATCCCATACAAAAGGAACACGATCCACTGAGAATGACGAAGATATGTTAAACGACAAGAGGGTTATGAACATGCTGGAAGACTTACCAAAATTCCAAGGCCATGAAATTGTCCAGAAAGAGAGGAAAAAACGATGATTATGATAGTGGATAGTAGAGATGCTGGGATGAAATCGAACAGGAGATGTCCAAGCCACATTCCAATCGGGTTGTTCAGACCATTTGAGAGCTGCATGGCTTGGATCGAGGAACGTCGTTCTTTTGACACATACAAAGCGAAGAAAGCAGGATAGACGGCCTGTCAAATAATAATAATCGGCTTAAAAACATACATAAAAAAGGGGAGTTAGAGACATACCATAAACCCCCCAAAGAAGAACAGCCATTTCAGATAAACCAGCGTCGCCGCGGCCACCTTTGGGAAAGTCGAATAATTGGCATAGATAATGTCCGCCTTGTGTGTCGCCGTCGTGTCCTCGACCCCTGTCTCATTACGTGCACGATCCAAAAGTATATTTGACGCCAAATTCAACATTGACAATCCACGTAAACCAGGCGAGGTTGCCTCCCATGCCACCGTAGAAAATCCCGTGTCTTCATCTATTGAGACTCCTCCTGTCGTTATGTGATGATAACTTGTGTTGATGGTGGAGTAAAAGGTCTTGTTGTCCGCGACGTCCAGGATGGCAAGATTTCTGGGGTTCATATATCCGAGTGTATTGATAATCCCTGGGGGAGATGCGAGCACCAATGGGTGGTTCGCCAATATTGGAGGCGAATTGGGCAAGTAAAGAGGGATACCGGTGAGAGTTCGTGGTGGTACCGAGCATGGCTGGTCCTTGCCCTTGATGAACACCAAGGGAACACAAGCACCAAGAACAGTGATGAACACAGCCAGAAACGGCGTCAGCCATCCTCGTCTTGCAATCAGCACCCGTTTATGGAAAATCGTCAAAGCCTGTCGAAAAGGCGAAACTGGTCTCCCCATCGCCAACCCGTTTCTTGAAGCTCTTTCGAGCAGCGGCGTGTCACATGTAATATCCTCCATGTCGTTTCCGTCATCAGGCAGCGTCTCCTTGTGGCCAACGCGGTCGTTCTGAGCCATGAGCTTCAAGAAGATGTCTTCGATTGTTGTCCCAAGAATATCATACGAGGCAATCCTCCCAGCCCTCGCCTCAGCGTCGAGGTATAACAAAACATCCCCGACGACTCGGTTATCCTTGGTTTTAAGATGATAGCAGGCTTGAGTTAACGACGGAGTCGTAACGTATGTACGAGGAGCAAATGACCTGATCGCTTGAAGAAGTCCTTGTTCCGTCGCCTTGTCACCCGAATCGAGCGAGAATTCAAAAGTAACCTGGACCGAATATCCTTCTCCCAAGTTATGCTTCAAAGCAACGGGCGATCCTGAAGCGAGTACTTTCCCTGGAGCGGCCAGGATGGCAATGTGATCGGCTAGTAAATCGGCCTCGTCAAGAAACTGGGTGGTGAAAAAAAAAAACATAAGCGTCTAGAAACGTTGAATTGAAAAGGTTAGAGTTTATACTGACATGAGTCGTGAATACAATGCTTCGATCCTCTCGGAAAGCAGAGAGAATCTTCCACAGAGCACGACGACTGAGTGGGTCAACCCCCGACGTGCATTCATCGACAAGGACGACTTAATAGCAAAGATATGTTAGCAATTTCACTAAAATATAGAAAAAATAAACAAAATAAAAATCACGTTTGGAACCACCTATCAGCCCGATTGCCAACTGCAACTTGCGTTTCTGACCACCAGAAAGCGTGGACGCGTTAGCATGAATTTTCTTCTCCAGATCACAGTCAATCAACAACTGTACAAGATCTTCGTCCTCATCCGTATTCGGAGACCACTTGACGGCTTTCCAGACTTCCAATGTTTGCAAGCACGTCAGGTCGTCGAAAAGGACGTTCTTTTGCGGGACGATCCCCATGGTTCCTCGAGCGGGTCTTGAACATCCGCCCTCAAAGGTGACGGTCCCTGATGTGATGCTTGAAAGACCCGCAAGGATCGATAACGTCGTGGACTTTCCGGCACTGCGCACGCCACATTAAAAGCGCGTTCTGTCATAATTCCTGAATGTTCGACTCACCCATTTGAACCGAGAAGAACGAATATACCAGTCTTTGGTACATCCAAATTAAGGTTCGATACCGCAGTTACATCTCCTTTCGACCCAAATAACGACGTCGAGTAGGTTTTGGTCAAGTTGCGGATTGAAATGGCGACATTGGGAGGTACGTATGTTGATCCTTCTTTTTGGCTCTTCGCGAGTGACTTTGGTGAGATGGTTTCGTAGAGATATCTTTCCAACAGGACGGCAAAACAAGGCCAGAGAAAGAGATCCATCTGAAAAGAAGTATGAAACAGTCAGATTTTGTATCGCAAAAAAAAATAAAAAAAATAGAATGTCATTACAATTGCTACGAGAACAAAATTAAGCAGGACGAGGTGTCGATCGGGGTCGCCCTTGAACGCATCGGTTGGGATTGAGGAATTTTCGAAGCCACAGATCGCTTTGATCGAAAAGATATAGAAGGATGGTGGAAAGATTATCGCGAACCAGACGAGGCCGAACTGGTTGTTGGTATCCAGTGACTGTGCAATGACCGCGATGGCAACAGCAGAGAAGGTGGTGACCACAGCAGCCAACTGCGGACTTTTGCCAAAGGGTGCGGCTACAAATAGAGACCAGCTGGCGAGGACGAGACCAAACAGGACATGCAGGAAAATAATGAGACCAGCGCCTGTTTTGACAAAGATTCGAAGTTTCCAGATCACACTAACGATGATCCATCCTGGGAGATAGGTTAGGGAGATGGAAATGTGCCAAGAGCTGTGTTCTAGTCAACAGATTGAAAAAAGAAAACAAGAAAACAAAAGACTGACAGTATGCGCGCTGAATCGTATAGACCCATTGCTTTCATATGTCCCGTTATCAGTAACGACCGTTCATTAGCGACGGAGCCTGCAGTTTGATATACTATCGCGCAAAACGCCAGGAAGCTAGAAGAACCAAATTTCAAAAAGAGATCACCGAGAGTAACAAATTTTTGCGTACAAGGCCAAAACAATAATCTCCCTAATCCCTCTAACATAGCCTGTTGGTAGACCATTCAATGTTGCGCTCGGGAGATGTTTACGAATGACTTACTGAGACGGATCTTGTCCATTTGACCCTGATTAGACTGTGTATTAAAGGGCCATTGATTTGGTGTCAATTGACGGCGGTCGGTTCTTCGTTCGATGATAGCCTACTCAACATTGTTGGAGATCCATAGGGTATCGTTAGAATGGCGGCGACTTACCTGATCGATTGCCCATTGTAATGGGAAAATCTGTATTTCAAAATCACTGGTATGATGTTCGACGTCAATGAAAATCAACCCTCCATCGGCGATTATCGTATAGTTAATGGGGTTAGTGTCGGGATGAGGCAAGAGAACGTCGGTGAAGCTTATTCCGGCGAAACAAGATGACAGTCCGTTGAAATTTTGGCGGCAGCTCGTGACGATATCAGTCGTGTTATCGACTCTCCGCACAGCGGCGAGCTGGGTTTGTGTGAAGTTTGATGTGATGGAGGCCATGATTTCCGTGGGTGTTGGATTTGTCTGCACCGTTGTGGCGTCCACCCAGAACAGAGTCAACTTCCCATCAAAATGGCTGTCCAAAGTCCCGATGGCTTGTGGGGTACCCATCCCATACTGTAGGAGACAATTCAGGCGGACATTTTTTGAGGAACCGGCATGAGAGACTCACATTGTTAAGACGGTGAAGGAAGCCTTGAGCGAATGACAGGAAGAGTCCGTACGCAATCGGCAGTATCAAACATCTTGAAAGCGTTGACTAGAGAATCATAAGTCAATCTTGAGGACAAAAGATGAGAAGAAAACGCGTACGAAGGGATGTTTGGACAAAACGATCCAGTTTTTCCTGACCAGTGCACGAAATTGGAGCCAGAATAATCCGAACATTTAAGTCGATGGGTCACCAGGTAAAAAGATTATTCGTGAAGTAAAGATAAGTTATCGAGGAGAGAGAAGAGGAGAACGGTCGAGAGGGGAATTTAGGAGATATAGTTAGAACGATATGGGGTTGAAAGTGTTGGGACACCAAGGGTGGGTCCCCAGGTAGTAATAGAGGCACATTGAGCCGAGAACCTCAGCCTGTGGCCATGACGGAGCGCTGAGCGCTCGAAGATGCGATAAAGCATTGTTGCATGACGTTTCAAGTGTTGTAGTCTGGATGATGAGGTAAAGAAAAAGTGGTCATTTGTTTATTTTCGTGCACGATTTGATCGTCGTTTCGCACATTTCGCACACCAACTCCTTTTGGAAACTCTCTACTCTCACAACTCTCTCATCTTGGCAACTTACCCCAGCCGCTCGCCCTTTCATAACATGTTAAAGAATCTATCATATCGCTATGTGGTGTACCAATGGTTAGCCAAGGGTCATACAATGTCCTGAACCTCTCTCTGGTGACTAACTGGTCAGGCTTTGGTTCTTATGCTCCAACTTTGAACTTGCCTGGAGCAATTATTCTTGTTACGATGCGAGCTGCTGCGAGCAAAGATGGTTAGATCCAACTTGGATCCAACATCACATTCTTCGGGTGATTATTTTGCTCAAGGGCGCAGTGGCCATGAGGAGTCGCTCTAATCATCGCCAGATCACTGCCGCGGTGACGCACGCACCTTTGCCTGCGCCGAATCAACGCCATCGCAGTTTCCAAGCAGTTTCCTTGTCAATTGCCTGACCTGTCACGTCCACGGTCCCGCTGCGCTCTCAGACACATGTATTCTCTGCGTTACCATCGACCTCATATTCATCCCGCCAGGCAACCGACAGGTCAATTCATTGTCATAAATCCTCCAACTCGAATTCCCTACATTACATTTAACAACGAGGAATATCTCAGCCGTCGAGGTGCGTTCCACTCAGAAACCATTCTTGTACAGCGTCATTTCAGTACTACCAGAGGAAAATGCAGGAATAGAAGACTTGAGCTCAATATTGCTGCTCGCAGGAGCGAGATGACCCAAAACAGACGCCCAAGTACTGGCCAATATTAGCAACCCCGACTCGGAGGGCCGCCCGAAGCCTGCTATGCTCGTAGACATGATCTACAACACGACCTGCCACGCACCGTTTCGCTCTTATGATCAGACATATTCTGTGCGTTACCATCATAACCATAGCAGTCTCGACCTATATTCACCTCTACGGGATCAATTCACTGCATTATTATTAACAACTAAACGGCTCTTGACGGTATCTCGGTGGACAAGATGCATTCCATTCAGAGTGGGTTCAACCATGTTTTGTAGATCATATGAAAGTATGCAAGAGCGACTCGGAGAAGATCGAAAAACAGCCGCCCGAGGACCAAACATAGCGCCGGCGCTCATGTGTATCTGCCACCGTTTCGTCCTAGATCCGTTATCAACTCTGAGGCACCGGGACGACTCCAACAGCGATTACTAGTTACTTGGCATGAGCCATCCCAGTGAAATGAAAAAGGAAAATCAGCATGATTATTTTATTACCAGAAACCAACAAAGGAAAAAAAAAAAGACAAAAAAAAATCGTCCAACGAGTCAATAAGTAAGAAGTATCATCCACCCTCAAGTAAATACCATACTCAAGCACTTGAAGAAAACGTCTTGCTTCAAAGCAGCTCCTTGCGAAAAGGGAAAAGCAAAAAAAAAAAAAAAAATGAAAAAAGAGAAGAAGAAACCGATGCGAAAAAGAGAACGACCGAATGAATAATAATGACGACCAAGCGAGTGATGGGGTTGTATAGGGATACAGCAACGATAAATATATAATTTCAGAGGCTACAAAAAGTGGGGAATTTGTGTGTGTAGAGGATAAGTATGTAGGTCGGTCGGGTTCGTGGATGTGTAGATCCGTGTGTACGTATGTCTGTCTGTCTGTCTGTCTGTGCGTGTCTGTACGTATGTATGTATGTATATGCGATGTGCGACGAGGGGTGGAAGTGTGGGTACGCAGAGGAAGGGAGGGCGAGGGTATTTGATGGAATGCAATAAGGATAAAGAGAACTTGAAACTTGGTCCAAAACTTGGTCGGGGTTGGTCAAGTGACGTGACGTCTTTTGTCATTTGGTATCATCGCGAATCTGCGGGGTAAAAGGGAGAAGGTAGTAAGGCTGAAGAAAGAAAAAGAGCGGTATGAGGGTGAAGAAGATAAAAGGGAGGTAAAGGTTCGTGAGCGAAAGAAGTAGCGACTCCCGACCTTGCGAAAAAAAAAAACGAATAAAAAGGTGAGAACGGAAGAAAGGGGCAAAGAAAAGAAAAAGGCTAAATACAACAAGGTTGAAAAAACCCCAACAGCAAATATTCAAACCAACCCAAGCAACCCTTTCCACCCATTAATTTGATATCCAACATCCAAAACCACTTCCACCCCTCGGCTACATCGCAAAATCTTTTAAATAGTTCATTTACAGTTCATGAAAAAAAACGTTGGGTCATCGGGTGTGTTTGTTTCTTTTTTAGTGTGCCGTCTTTCGGATGTTCGTTTTATGTCCGACGTCCAAGCCCACACAGCGCGAGAGCAGCTTTGAACATAGCATCATCTTCAACACCTTTGGGCAATTCACTTTCAGGGATCCGTCTCCCGTCGGTCATCGCCATCAGGCTGGCGCTGGTGCGGGTGGTATGAGCACCGTTGGGAGCTGGCATCCACCTCTGGTCGTCTTTGCCCCATGTGCTTGGTGGTGTGATGGCTTCTTCGTCTTCCTCCTCCTCCTCCTCTTCGGTAAGGTCTGCTTCTGGGCTGTGGCTCGTCCTGCGGTAGTCCCGGCCCTGAGGAACATAACTACGGCTACGGCGACTGTCCCTGTGGAACCTCGCAAGAGACCTGGAACCCACGTCCGAACGAGATGAACCATGGGCACTGGAGCTATACTGGCCAGCGTGGTTGCCATTTCCACCGAAGCCTGTGGAAGCCTTGCTAGTCGAATATATATCTCTATCCTTTTCCTTGTCAGCGGCACGACGAGCAGCACACACAAACTCCAACGTCATCCGCGTTTTGGGGTTTTGCCTGCCAAAGTCGATGAAGTCCTGAGCGGGCGGGCTCACGGGGGAGGCGAGCGGAGACGAGGGCATGTTGTCCCAGATTGCACCCGAGGTGTTTTGTCGTCGCGAGGGGGTACGTGGGGCGGATGAGCGAAGTTCTGAGCGGGAGGCGACATGGTCAAGGGAGGGTCTGGAGGAGGTGGTCGTGGTGGTAGATACGGAGCTACGGCTGCTCACACTAAAGGGTGGGGAGGCGGTACGGGAGGTGTTTTGAGAATCGTTATGAAGACTGAAAGTGTGTATGGTGCTGGTGATGTTGGGGATCGCGGTGGACGTGGCGTTAGAGCTGCTGTGTAGGGCGTTCAGGGAGGCAGCGGTTTTGCGTTCTGTTTGCCGTTTGTTTTGGAACCAGATGGTGACTGATTTTATTTCCCTATGGTATCGGAGAACGCGTATGAGTGAGAGGTCATAATGAGAGACGCGTACGCGTCGCGTGTTATATGGGACTATTCGCCACGTACATTCCGCCTGCTTTGGCAACAGTCTCACGATCTTCACGAGATGGATGGTGATTCTGGTGAAAAAGATGCTCGAGCATGGCCAGCTGGACGTTGGTAAAGCGCTTCCGGGTGCGACGCGAGGCACTGATGGTGACTGTACTTGAACTCATGGTGGACTCATCGTCTATTGAGGTAAAACTGGCAAGCGAGGAGGTCCTTGAGAGCGGGGATGGGAGGGAGGACTGGGTGGGGGAGGCGTCGGCGGAGGGATTCATGGTGTGGCAGAACAAGGAGCGGAAAGTGGAAAGTGAAAAGGAGAGGGGGTTGCTTATTTATGTAAGTTGAAATGAGCCAAACGAAATTTAACCCAGTCAAACACGCGCTGCTTATCACGTGCACACGCGTACACGCTCCTCATTTTCCCCCTTTTCTCGCGTTTTCGTTTCCTCCGCCTTGCAGATTCCAGTATCCAGTCGTGTCATATAGTCTGCACGTACAATTCGACATTTTTTTCGTCTCGTATTGTCGTAGCGGAGGCATCTCTTCACTCTCTCCGTTGCATGGAGACAGGGGTTGGTTGATTCCGTTGAACTTCAACTTGGTTCCGCGTTTCGTCATATAATTTATTCTTCCGTCTTCGGATGTTGATGTTTTCATTATTGAAAACGGCTTGGACCGAACTTCACTCTGCATAGCTCTCCGCGCCTTCTTGGTCGCCTTCAGATTCTCAGAGACACCCTACAAAGGCGATGACCATTAGAGGACCCTTGATTGGTTGTCAAAGGCAATTATCTTTATGCGGGTCATGGGATTGCCGATAATTGTTATTGAGGCGCCGCTGGTATATAGATACCAGTACCCGTTTCTTCATATAAGTTGAAAACGGTCGTTGTTCATAGTGAAGGGCAGAGGACCCAATCATGAATTAAAGACGACGTTCTGCCCTGTCACCACGTTGTGGTCTTCTACAACGGGTCTTACCGTCTTAGTAGTGAGAATGGGGCAAAGTTATAGCCTTCGAGGAAGAAAGAGGGAGGTTGCCCGAAGAGTCCTCCGTCTGGTCCTGCGCCCACGAAAAATAGTTTGAGGGACCTACATGGCCTCGGCCACCGAGGTAAGATGGACACCCATCCTGGAACAACTCATCGAAAGTTTATTCCACTGCGCAGCCTCGAATCGAGGAATCGAGGTTATGGTGATGTGACCTTCGAATCTACATCTGGAAGACCGTCAGCAACCAAAAAGGAGAAATGCTATATGCATCTACACATCCATTGCCTGGATGATGGCAGAAATTAAATCACCACGTTGCCCCAGGCTTTTGGACTCGGAGCAACATTAAAAACGAGAAGAGTCACGTGGAGGAGGAGGAAAAACGCGTTGATGCCTGTTGACGCGATCTGACGCGACGCGGGTACGCGACCCAATCTGGGTGTTGACTGATCAATGTCATTTGAAAATTTTTGACAAATGGAAACGTCAAACAAGCAATTGCAAAAGGAGGAAGCTGGCCTCCTTTCGCGTCGAGTTTTTCTGTATCCTTTTCTCGAACCCCCCACCTTCTGCTCCGAGAAAAAGAAAAGAAATCGGAATTCCAGCCACCCTGTGTATGGGGAAGGGAATTTGAATGTGTTGTTGTATTCTCGGACCCGTCGTTCGAAAGGAAGGGTTTCGTCTTTATCTTCACCAAATCTTCACAGGTCAAGCGTCGGAAATCAGCCTTCCTCTATCTTAGCGATGAGGCTGACACTACGTTGATGCTGCGTCAATGATCAACCGGTCATCGTTTTGACGTTGGTTTCGGTACCGCTTTCCATTTCTTTTCCTTTGCCATTATTCTTGATTGCGGACGTTGAATGAAATGCTGTAGTGTCTTTTTTTCAACTTGAAGCATCCAGCACATCGACGGGAATTTTGTAGGCTGCAGTCAACATCACTGGTGTCCAGGAGCCCAGCATGCCAAAACTCCAGAGGGTTCAGAGCCGGCATGCCTGGCCGAACGAACGAAAGGACTGTGTTCACGTTTCTTCAAGTCGATGGTGATTCCGATTCGACTTCGACCCACTAATGAGGAGGGCAAGCGGGAGGAGGGATTGATTATTGAATGTTGATCCGCTCAGTTTTTTAATCCAGAA